>JAXQQM020059820.1:0-43589 GCA_034641835.2 Pinus albicaulis
ACTTGGCAATATGATGCAGAGTGTTGTCCTTGATGGCAACCCACTTGATAAAGATGATGGAAACCTACTTGATGAAAGTTGTACTTGATGGAAACTGACTTGATATACTAATTAATGATGTAAATCTGATGTGTCTACAGAGCAGCTCAGATGTAATGATGAAAGGAATTCCAGTATGTGCTAGACCAATGATGAAAAGTGTGTGTCTCAAGGCATACACGGGTTTGTCTAGGAGAAGTAGCGTATGCACGCGGGAAAGTACGTGCCAAGTCGCGTATGCTCAATTGCGCTCTAAAAGTGTAAAACCAGGGGTTACTACCATGGTATTGACCCATTGTATTGAGCACTGGGTTGTCTATTTGACCCCGTCCAGGAATACCATCGGAAGAGGTGTGGTTTTGGCTCATGGTATTGATAAAGGGTAAACCTATATAAGGAGAAGAAAATCTTTGTGCAAAGGGTGTGCATGTGTTTGGGCTTTAAATGAATACTTCACTCTGAAGTTTATTTGTATGGTTGAACTCTGTTCTTAATCGATAGATCTGAATCTATGATGCACCCATGAATATGATGAAGGTTCAAAATCTCTAGATCTAGAAATGATGAATCTATAGGATGATCTGAAAAGAAGTATTGAAGACCTGGTGAAAATCTATTGAAGATATTGAAGAAATCTGGGTAAGTCCATAGATCTGATCTGTTCTGCAAAGTTTATCTTTTATAGATCTATACGCATGTTCGTTTCATGAAAAGCGCGTATATACGCGGATCTGTTTAAACAAAGGAGCGTATGGACTGTTAGGGTTTTTCTGAAAAGTGCACAGATGTATACGCGGGTTGCCTTTATTAAAAGCGCATATATACGCGAGTCTGTTTGAAGAAAAGCGCGTATGCAATTTGAACTAATGGTTGCTCAAAGCTAATTGAGATTCTGCATATCTATTCTGAAGTCTGGGTTATCTCTGATATTCTGGTTACAGTGGTTTCACTGTTCTGTTTGATGCTCTGGGAAAAGGACGTTTGCTGATAAGTGAAGGATTGTGTTGAAGTTGTTTTGATCCAGTTTGAAAATTGATGAAACGTGGTCTGCAGTGGATCTGAGGGTTGAAACCTTCAGTCTGAAAGTAGAAGCTTTCTGCCAGGAGAGGCTGGTGTTAATATCAAGGGGTAGTAGCTCCCTTCCAGGAGAGGCTGGTAAACGAGAGCAGGGGGTTGTTGCTCCCTTCCAGGAAAGGCTGGTAAACGAGTGAAGGTTGTAGCCTTCTGCAGGTGGGTGCCTGCGTGCTGGTATGAGTCTGTGCCAGCGGTGGTTTTCTCCCAAATTGGGTTTCCACCTAAAAATCCTGGTAGATGACGGCAACGGTGGTTTTCTCCCAAATTAGGTTTCCACCTAAAAATCCTGGTGTTCATGTGTGATTGCTTGTGTGTGATGATTACTCTATTCTTTATGCACCTGTTTACTGTTTTCTGAACATTTGATAAATGAGTAATGCAATGATCTAAGTCATGAATTAAATGCATAATTAATTCACTATATATACGCGAGTTCTGTAAAGGATATCCGCGTATATACGCAAGTTGAATTCAGGAAAGTAGCGTATGGGTTTTTAAGAAGGAAATATCAAAGTTTTATTTTCTGCACTAAATATTGATTCACCCCCCCCCCTCTCAATATTTTTCCCAACAATTGGTATCAGAGCAGGTCCTTCTGAAAAAGCTTAGCCGCTAGAAGGAAGATCAAGCAAGATGAGCAATCAAGATGGAACAACATCTATCAAGCCTCCAATCTTTAATGGAAGCAATTTAATCTTCTAGAAAATAAGGATGAGATCCTATCTTCAGTCTATGTGAGTAGATGTATGGGCCATTGTTGAACAAGGATATCAATATCTAGCCGCAGTACCAACGAATCCGATGGAAAAGAAGAATTATGAAACAAATGCAAAGGCGGTCAATGCACTATTGGGAAGTCTAATTGAATCAAAAATTTTCAAGGTTATGCAGCTGAATACAACAAAGGCAATATGGGAGAAAATCATCCTAAGTTATGAAGGAGATGTAAAGGTAAAAAGTGCAAAACTCCAAACTCTCAGAATTGAATATGAAAATTTAAAGATGCATAATGATGAGAGTGTTGCTGGTTTCTTTTTACGTCTTGATGATATTGTAAATTGTATGAGAAACATGGGAGAAACAATAGCAGAACCTACTTTGGTTGAGAAAATCTTAAGATCACTAACAACAAAATTTGAGTCAAAAGTTTCTTCTCTTGAAGAAAAACAGGATCTTCAAAATCTTACTGTCGTACAACTCCATGGCATACTAACTGCTTATGAAATGAGAAGAGGAGGACCATCTGAAGTCAAAGAAGCCATCTTTAGAAGTCAAAGAAGTACAAGAAGAAGAAGGATCAGGATATATCTCAGAAGAAGATGAGGTAAATTTTGTAAAGAAACTTCAACTTGGCACAGGACGGTTCAGAGGTAAGCTTCCTTTCAAATGTTTTCATTGTGGAAGAGTTGGTCATTATGCTGCTAAGTGTCCTTATAAAGAAACATCCGCAAAAGGGAAGGAAGTAGCAAGAAGGAACAAGCACCGGTCTAGCACTAGGAAAAGTTACTACACTCATGAAGACAGTGATGGATTCTCTGATAGTGAGGAAGAATGTGAACAAGATCTTAGACTTCTCATGGCATTTGAATCTAAATATGAAAAGGATACTTTTGTGGATGCTCTAGAGGACAATGATTTTCTTGAAGAAAACAATCAACTCAAAATTCACTTAGAAGAATGTAAAATTCTCTTAGAAGAAAGGAAAATTACCATAGAGACTCTGAAAAAGCAGAATGAAGAAGTGAAGAAACACAATGAGAATTTAGAATGTGAAGTAGTAAGTCTAAGAAAAGAACTTGAGAAAGAAAAGACTCTGAATCTTAGATTTGCTAAAGGATCTGAAACCTTAGATCAGATTATCAAGGTGCAACGTTCTCCTCTTATAAAGACAAGTCTTGGATATACCGGAGAATCCTCTCAGGCTTCAACACCAAATTATCTAAAAGCAGCTACAGTTGGTTTACTACATTTAGCCACTCAACAAGGGAATAAAGAATCTTTACAGGTAAAGCATGATCATCACAATTCAAGGAACACTAACAGGAATGTCTTTCAAAGAAGCTACAACCAACAGGAAAATTCAAATAGAAGATTTCATGATCGCAAAAATTTCTACTTCAATGGACAATGTTTCTCATGTCACAATTTTGGTCATAAAGCTGTTCAATGTGTTGCCTATAAAACCATCATGACAAGAGAAGAAAGAAAGAAAAGGATGGATATTGAACCAAAGAAGAACACCTATAACAACTTTTCTCCTCTTCAAAATGAAGTTGAATGTACTTATTGAAATAACTTTGGCCATTTAGAATCTGAATGCAGGAGAAAAGTCCAGCCAAAACAAGATTTTCCTTCAAGTTCCAAAGTATGGAAAAAGAAGGAATTACAGGTTGAAAATTGTGGGATAGCGTTATTTGCAGAAGGTGAAGAAAATCAATGGTACATTGATAGTGGATGCTCAAGACACATGACAGGTGACAAAAGCAAACTTCTTGCATATAATGCGCTAGAAAAGGAAAAGAAAGTTACATTTGGAAACGATACCCCTGCTGTAATTAAAGGAAAAGGGTCCGTGTTTTTAAAAGAAAAGGTGAAGGCTAATGATGTCATGTATGTGGATGGATTAAGGCATAACCTGTTAAGTGTAAGTCAAATGTGTGATCAAGGAACTGAAGTTGTCTTTAGTTCAAAATAATGTGTGGTTCGTGATCTTGATACAGGTAAAACTATTATAAAAGGAAAAAGAACTCCAAGAAACCTGTATGTATTGAAGAACTGCAAAGATCAATGTTACTTGAGAAAATCTTCAGAAAATTGGCTATGGCATAGAAGGCTGGGGCATCTGAGCTTCTCTCAAATCAAAAAATCAAGCAGACTTAAAGTTGTTCATGGTCTTCCCAATATTACTCTACCAGAGAGTATCATATGCAAATCTTGCCAATTCGGTAAGCAGACCAGAGTACAATTTAATGCCAAAGAAGGATCATCAATTAAGCCTCTTGAACTCATTCATACTGACATATGTGGACCTATGAGGAAAAATTCACCACGTGGGGAAGAATAATATATCTTATTTATTGATGATTTCTCTAGAATGTGTTGGATTGGGTTGATTAAACACAAAGATGAAGCATTTGAAAATTTTCAGATTTTCAAAGCACTGGTGGAAAATGAATTAGATCTAAAAATCAAGTGTCTTAGATCTGATCGAGGAGGAGAATATACATCAAATGAATTCCTTGAATTTTGTGAAAAACATGGCATAAAAAGACAGTTCTCTGTAGCTGGCACTCCACAACAAAATGGTGTAGCAGAAAGAATGAATAGAACAATTCAACAAATGGCTAGAGCTATGCTTGATGATTTTGGAACACCTGACACTTTCTGGGGAGAAGCAGCACATACAGCAGCAAACATTCTCAACAAGGCACATGTTCGGGTAAATAGTGACAAAACTCCATATGAACTCTGGTATGGTAATTCTCCCTCTGTGAAGCATTTTAGAGTTTTTGGAAGTAAAAGCTTTATAAAAAATAATGATGAAAAGCTTGGCAAGTTTTAACCTAGATCAGATGAAGGTATACTTCTTGGTTACTCATCTACAATCAGAGCATACAAATGTTACAATAAAAGGCTTCGAAAGATTGTTGAATGTATTGATGTTGTCATTGATGAGTCAGCTGCAGCCCCTAAAGAAGAAAAAAAAACAACAGAAGAAGATGATGGTGACTATTGTCCTTCTACATCAAATAGGAATGATATAAACAGTGGATCCAATGAAGAACCTGAAGATGATTTATCCGAAAAGGATCCTTCCAGATATGTTCAAAAGAATCATCCAAAATCTCAGATTCTAGGAGATAAGGCATCAGGTGTACAAACAAGAAGGACTCTTGTAGGATCCTCTAGCTATCTGGCATTTCTATCGACTATTGAACCACACAATTTCAATCAAGCTAGCAAATATGAATGTTGGGTTCAAGCCATGAATGAAGAGCTTGATCAAATTGAAAAAAATGACACTTGGGAATTAGTACCAAGACCTCATAACAAAAATGTCATTGGAACTAAATGGATATTCAAAAACAAGTTAAATGAAAATGGGGATGTCGTAAGAAATAAAGCTAGACTTGTTTGCAAGAGGTATACTCAACAAGAAGGTATAGACTTTGAAGAAACTTTTGCTCCTGTAGCTAGACTTGAAGCCATAAGAATGTTTCTTGCTTTTTCAAGTTTTCAACAAATCAAAGTTTATCAAATGGATGTTAAATCTACTTTTCTCAATGGTGATCTAGAAGAAGAAGTTTATATAGAACAACCAGAAGGATTCATTTTGGGAAATGATGAAAATCTTGTTTGTAGACTTAAAAAGGCTCTATATGGTCTCAAACAAGCTCCAAGGGCATGGTATTATCATCTTGATAAATATCTTCATCAACAAGGATTTTCAAAGGGGTCTGCTGATAGCAATTTGTACACAAAAGTTGAAAATGATAAATTATTGATTGTGGTTGTATATGTTGATGATATCATTTTTGGGAGTAACGAAGAATCTATGAGTCAAAAATTTGCTTCTGTCATGCAGCAAGAATTTGAAATGTCCTTACTTGGGGAACTAACATTCTTTCTTGGCTTGCAAGTGCATCAAAATGCAGATGGTATATTCCTATCACAAGCAAAATATCTTAAGCAAATTCTGAAGAAGTATGGCATGGAAGAATGAAAACCTGTAAGTACACCAATGATAACCGGATGCAATCTCAGTTCTCATGATGATTCTCGCCCGGTGAATCAACCAGAATACAGATCTATGATAGGAAGTCTACTTTATCTCACTGGGACTAGACCGGACATTATGCATGTAGTTGGGATTGTTGGACGATTCCAAGCTAATCCAAAAGAATATCACCTTCAGGCTGTCAAAAGAATATTCAAATATCTGCAAGGAACTCAAGACTTTGGACTATGGTATCCAAAGAATGCTAATCTTACTCTTCATGCTTAGACTGATGCAGATTGGGCTGGAAATGTTGATGATCAGAAAAGCACTAGTGGTGGTGCATTCTATATGGGGCCCTGGTTAGTATCTTGGTTCAACAAGAAGCAAAGCTCTATTTCCTTATCTACAGTAGAAGCAGAGTATGTGGCTGCCGCATCATGTTGCACTCAACTTCTTTGGATGATGTAAACCTTACAAGATTTCCAAATCAAATGTTCACCTCCTATTTCCATTATGTGTGATAATACAAGTTCCATCAGTATCTCAAAGAATCCTGTTATGCATTCCAAGACCAAGCACATTCCCATCAAGTATCATTTCTTACGTGAACAAGTGCTTGAACAAAAGGTGAAGTTGGAGTATGTTCCCTCCAAAGAACAAGTTGCTGATATATTTACCAAACCTATGCCCAGGGAAGCGTTCGAATATCTCAGAAAAAATTTGGGAGTAGTCTCTGCCATGCAGAGGATCATATCTGATTAAAATTCTGAAGATTAATTTGGATACGCGAGTTTCGTGAAAGATAGTCGCGTATATACGTGAGTTCATACACAGAAAACCGTGTATGTGTGGTTGCTGACAATTTTTCTGGGTCAGCATTTCTTCAGCACAAGCTATTGTGCTGTTTGGTATCTCTGATGCTATTTGGAGTCTCTGGTGGTATTTCGGCTCTTATATTTCTGTTTCATTCTCTGATTTTGGGTGAAGATGCCTTGATGATTTGCTGTTGAAAGTGTTCAGGATGCACAAGCAAAGGGGGAGCTTTGGTCACATGGAAAGGATGCATTGGATGCACATATTCAGGGAAGCGTTAGCCTTGTTGAGAATAATGTATTGTTGGCATTATGATGATTCTGAATTATGATCTCTCTCTTGAGATCCTTTTGTCTTGGGTATAAAGAGTCATATTTGTAATTTGATGAAAAGGTCATGTTGAGACCTATGATGTAAATTGTAATATTCAGTCATGTAAGGACTTGTTCAATGTGTAAACCCACTTGGTTGGGTAGTTGGATCAAAATGTGTAAACCCACTTGGTTGGGTAATTGGATCAAAATGTGTAAACCCACTTGGTTGGGTAGCTAAGTCAAAATGTGTAAACCCACTTGGTTGGGTACTTGAGTCTCATCTGTAAATCCACTTGGTTGGATCTTTGATGTAAGTATGATTCCTTGGTGATAGGAAGGTCATAGAGTCATGTACTTCATTGAAAAACATGTTTGAAGATCCGGCATGAACTCAGGGGGAGCATGGTAACTTCAGTGCACATCAGATCTCCAGCGCTCTTCTTTCGACATGAGGAGAAAAACCTTGTGTTGGTGTTGATCCGCCCTTTGCCCTTGATGTCAAAGGGGGAGAGTGACATGGTGTTTGAATAGGGGGAGACTATCATTATGCTTAATGTATCTACCTGTTGTGATCAAACACCATCATGGTTGCCATCAAGTCCAAAGGGGGAGACTATTGGCAATATGATGCAGAGTGTTGTCCTTGATGGAAACCCACTTGATAAAGATGATGGAAACCTACTTGATGAAAGTTGTACTTAATGGAAACTGACTTGATATACTAATTAATGATGTAAATCTGATGTGTCTACAGAGCAGCTCAGATGTAATGATGAAAGGAATTCCAGTATGTGCTAGACCAATGATGAAAAGTGTGTGTCTCAAGGCATACGTGGGTTTGTCTATGAGAAGTAGTGTATGCACATGGGAAAGTACGTGCCAAGTAGCGTATGCTCAATTGCGCTCTAAAAGTGTAAAACCAGGGGTTACTACCATGGTATTGACCCATTGTGTTGAGCGCTGGGTTGTCTATTTGATCCCATCCAGGAATACCATCGGAAGAGGTGTGGTTTTGGCTCATGGTATTGATAAAGGGTAAACCTATATAAGGAGAAGAAAATCATTGTGCAAAGTGTGTGCAAGTTTCTGGGCTAAATGAATACTTCACTCTGAATTTTATCTGTATGGTTGAACTCTGTTCTTAATCGATAGATCTGAATCTATGATGCACCCATGAATATGATGAAGGTTCAAAATATCTAGATCTGGAAATGATGAATCTCTAAGATGATCTGAAAAGAAGTATTGAAGACCTGGCACAAATCTATTGAAGATTTTGAAGAAATCTGGGTAAGTCCATAGATCTGATCTGTTCTGCAAATTTTATCTTGTATAGATCTATATGCATGTTCGTTTCATGAAAAGAGCGTATATACGCGGATACGGTGTTTAAACGAAAATTTATATGGACTATTAAGGGAATTTTGAAAAGTGCACGGATGTATACGCCGAGTTGCCTTTATTAAAAGCATGTATACGCGAGTGTTGAAGAAACGCGTATCTGCAATTGAACTTATGGTTGCACAAAGGCGATTGGTTACGCATCTATTACGAAATGCAGGTTAGCTACGATATTTTAGTTACAGTGGTTTCACTGTTCTGTTTGATGCTCTGGGAAAAGGACGTTTGCTGATAAGTGAAGGATTGTGTTGAAGCTGTTTGATCCAGTTTGAAAATTGATGAAACGTGGTCTGCAGTGGATCTGAGGGTTGAAGCCTTCAGTCTGAAAGTAGAAGCTTTCTGCCAGGAGAGGCTGGTGTTAATATCAGGGGGTAGTAGCTCCCTTCTAGGAGAGGCTGGTAAACGAGAGCAGGGGGTTGTTGCTCCCTTCCAGGGAAGGCTGGTAAACGAGAGAAGGTTGTAGCCTTCTGCAGGTGGGTGCCTGCGTGCTGGTATGAGTCTGCGCCAGTACATGTTGTAAGAAGTTTTCTTAATAATAAAGATTGAAGACTGAGACGGCGACAGCGGTGGTTTTCTCCCAAATTGGGTTTCCACCTAAAAATCCCGGTGTTCATGTGTGATTGTTTGTGTGTGATGATTACTCTGTTCTTTCTGCACCTGTTTACTGTTTTCTGAACATCTGATATATGAGTAATGCAATGATCTAAGTCATGAATTAAATGCATAATTAATTCACTGGATATACGCGAGTTCTGTAAAGGATATCCGCGTATATACGCGAGTTGAATTCAGGAAAGTAGCGTATGGGTTTTTAAGAAGGAAATATCAAAGTTTTATTGTCTGCACTAAATACTGATTCACCCCCCTCTCAGTATTTTTTCCCTGACCTACTCACTCCTAAACTCCCCCGATAGCTTTAGTACCTAACAGGCTTCTCATTCCAATTTTTTCGTTCAATTGCGGTCATCTCACAGTTCGATTTTGGAGCAAGAGAAAGCTGGGGATATGGTCGGGATTGTGGTCAATGACAACGATTAGATTAACATCATTACGTACCCACAAAGTTTATTTTGTAACGTTTGCTTTTATTTTTGTTTCTAACCGAAAATTCGGATTGGAACAAACCGTACGTAATTTCGTTATGCATATGCACTATGGTTGTGATAAAATGTAGATTTCAAAAAGGAATTAACTAGCGGTAACAATTTTGCTGTAACTCTGGTAAAATTGTGTTTTTTCTGTTGTCACCCTCGTTTTGGCCTGGATTGGATCTCATGATGTACATTTACTGATTTGAAATTAATACAAAGGAGCTACACCATGTTATTTTCATCCTGCATTTTAATTCTTTAATGATGCATCACTGAGTGCTAATGTTTCAAGTTTCCTAAAATGGGAAATGAGCTGGTTAGCTAGGTCCCAGCGAACCCATCTCATTCTCCCTTCCGCTTTCGTTCTATCAAATTTGTGTGTTGATTTAATTTAAATGAAAAGTGTGGATTAAGCTTATGTTCCATTATTTCACAAGAGTTATTGTTCAATTTCATTGATAGTTAATGTGTGGCAGATCTATGGTGTGAATGTCAATTAATTTTGATTTACCTTCAGTAATTTCATATTCCAAATCTTAGTTTACTTCTGCCTGGATCCTGCAAGCACGTTATTCCTGCACTAGTGCATTTATAATTTTCTAACTTGATTTTGTTTCTTCATCACAGAAACGATTTTTCATTCGTTTCTTTCACATAGATTTGATACATTTCTACAAGTTAGTGTTCATTATCAGAGAGAAGTATATTTAATATAAAGAGTTAAAATCTTAGCGATTAAAGTTTCTTTGGTAATTAATGAATGAACGATGTTACAATGCATTGATATGTACCTGCACTTTACAATTTTAAGGAAAGGATTAAAACTCATTTTTAATTATTAAAGTGAACATTTCTGAGTTAAAAATATTAAAAAGCAGGTCTGATTTATGTGGGTAACTATTATAGGGATAAATTTTACTGTCATACTTAGATAATTTCTTTGACTGCATGAAAGAGTTCCCTGATTGAAGAAAGTGTGCTTTGGCTTATGAAGTTCTTATTTATTTCGAAGTCTATTTTCATGTCGAAGTTTAGTTTAGTTGAAGAATTCTTTTGTTTGTGGAAGTTATTTCATAGTTATGTTCTCCTTTGAAAATTATTTTCATAATTAGCGCACTCTTTAATCTTTCCTTAAAGTAATTGAAAAACTTGGTGCAGGAACCTCTATTCTGGTATAGGAACCAATATCCTAATACAGGAACAGAGTGCTCTAGTCCTAAGGCTGAAAGCCCCTGCATAAAGACGTAAATCTCTATTATAAGAGTAAGATATACTCCCAACACACAAGCCTTATGCCTGTACTAGTGCAAGCAGATTGCAGGAGTACATGAATAACATCTTAGTTCAACAAGGAAAATCCTTAAAGAAGGCAGATCTATTCAAGCACCTAACTGTTAATGTATCAACAACTATTCTGAAGATAAACATACAATTTTACTTTAGTAATTAGGATTTTTTGGAGCAGTTTGAAAGTTCCTTTCATTGGTTTCTTCGCAAATAGCTTTCTTTCATATTCCAACACTAGAATTTCTTTGGTGTAAATTTTTTTGTGATCTTTATTTTTAATTTTGTAAGATTGGAATTAATGTATGAATAGAGAAAGGAAAATTTCATAAGATTTCTCGCATTTCCTGTGCTTCATCTCTAATTTTACGAAACCCCTAGGTTGAAAATTAAGTGTTGAAGGAGCTTTCTTAATTGCAATTCCTGCACCCAACAGTCATATGCTCTGAGCATAATGTCAAATAGTTTGAGTACTCGAGATCCTACTTTTTTCCAAATTTTTTTGGACATGATACATGTGGATGGTACTTCGTCAACGATGCAATGATGAATGGTTATGTTTTGGATTGAGATTGCGATTTGGAAGGCCACTAGGGAAGGGACTCGTGGGCCTGCCTTATCTAGGTCAAAAACCATTAAGCGAGAATCAGAAGGGTCGATTGCACCTAACGTGGAAATTTGGGCTTTCCGTTGGGCTAGGAATGATTGCAGGACTTATAATGCTGACATAGGTGAAGGAGATTGGGAAAATTCATCGAATATTTTGTAGCTATGGGAAGCCTTCGAATTATGACCTGCTCACCGCAAGGGACCTTTTACCATTTTTGGCATAGGTTGTATAGGCATCCAAGGAATGGTTAATTGTATTATATGAATGGTCATGGTATAGGTATATGGGCTAGTCTCTTGGGGGAATTCATATTTTATATTTCAATTTTGTAGGAGAACATCCTCTCCTATCATGTAAATGTCTCGATTAGAGTTATTATGGGGATTCCCTCCAAGGGGATTTGATTGGGGTGGTTGGTGTTGCTGAGTATTAACCACTACTTGGTAGGGGAAAGGATCCTGGATTACTATAATTTGATTGTTTTTCCCTCCATGTATCCTATTATCATGAATCATTTTCAAATAGGGGAGTTGAGGGAAATGGTGGGTATAATTACGATATTCCCTGTAGATGTCGTAATAATTATTTTTCATAATAATCGTGTTATTGTTTTTAATTTATGAGTTATTTTTGGACTATTCCTGGTTTTTATTTCGGTTGGGGTTTCCCCAGCCAAAATTCACAGGGGGCATTGTTGAATTTTATCCCCTGACAAGGTTTCACCTTTGGTTTTCTCTTTGGATATTTCCTAGCAACATTAGGCAAATTTGTTATATTCACCTGGTCAAATGAGGGTTGTTGTTGAGCATGGGAGGGTTGTACTATATTAGCCCCTATTTTATTTTTCATTGGATGGTTATTATGTTGTTGTGTGGGTAAAGGATAATATTTATTTTATTTTCCTTGATTGGTATATGGATTATGAGAGGAGGACATTGCATCCAAATTCCTAGAAGAGTATTGGTTACCCCGTGGGGTGAGATGTGGACCTCCTTGCAGGGGATTATACTAGTGAATCCTATTAACCATATTTTTCATCAGTATGGGTTGATCAGAGTAATAACCTGGTGGTTCCCTTTGCATATTGTAAAATGTTGGGTTATTGAATGATTATCTAGGATACGTGTAGGTATTTCTTAGTTAGTTTTGGATTATGGACCCTATCAATCCATCAATAGCATTGGAGGCTCCTTGTATTTCTTGTTCAAATATTTTGTAGTGGGGGGTGTCTGTAAGTCTATGATAGAGATATCTAGACTAAGTGTAGATGAGCTCTAATTGTGTAGCTTTTTTGATGACTTATTGCTCGTATTTTGGGCTTGAATTAGCCACATCTTTAGATAATTCTGAAGTAAGAGATATTAGAAATATATCAAGAAGGATTTTTTCTTCGAGATTATATTTACACAAGCTTTAAAATTTTCACCATTCATGGATATGGTCTGATATGTGTTTAAGAGGTGTTTTTTTGAAGTGGGTAAGGAGTTCTAGACCCGAGTCCTATCGAATTGGGAGCTAGAAGAACATAACGAAAGCAGTGGATATGGAACAAAATTTTCCATGAAACCTCGATGGTTTATCTATGTATAACTTTTATGCTTCCCCCATAAGGGTGCATTGAAACAAATATAGGAAAAAAATATCTTAAGTGATGCTATTAGAAGAACACCAGATTTGAAAGGTCATGACATGATTTCTAGGATCGTATTCATGTTTTCCTTTGAATTTTGGAACATCCAAAGGTAATTTGGTAGGCATGGGTGGAAAATTGGTGCCATGTGTTATAGGGTCATTAGTTAAATTATTTAAGTAGGGTAGATTTAAGGAAGCTAAAAATGGTACCTGAAGATTTTTCATCATTGCAAAACGATTTTTAGTGAGTATGTGTAGAGGGGTCATTTTTGGGGAAGTATGAGGAGGACTAAACTGGTGGGTGCTTCTTAGACTATCTGGAAGAGTGGTATGTGGGCTCCCGAAAGGGGTATCGCGTGGGGAACCTCGGGGTATCGTTAAAATTATATTTTCATGGGGTGGGCTCCCGAGTAAAGCTGCACCGATGAAGGAATATCCTATAACGATGATTGTGTGATGTCATTTGTGCCTAAATGGTGGGATGCCTGGCACACCTCCCGATAATGAGGGGAGGTTTAGAAATAATCTATATCGACAGGGAGTTGTGGGGTTCATTATTTTGTGGAGTATTGTGAGTGTTAATTTTTAGGTTTGATGAAAGGGGATATATATCAATGCAATAAAATCACATACATAAAACAAAGAAAAAATAAAATGGTTATTTTCATTTTAGAATTAAGCTATGTGATCAATAAAAAAAAAATTGGTTTTTGGTTGTTGCGTATGATAAAAAAATCCTTTTATACCTAATCATCATTTCCACTCTCAAATTAACTCATCCTCATTGAGATATATTCTGATGGGTACTGGGGCAACGTCTCGAAAGAATTGGCAACAAATTCTCTCAACTGAAGAATCGACCAAGGTAATAGATGAGGCTTTAATGCTTCCTACACCTCCACCTATAGGGAAAGGATGCCATAGATATTGGAATCTAAAGTACCTTTGTCCCATGTGAGAGTTCAAGTATTTAGCTCCCTGGTATTTAGTTACCAGTACTAAGCACTAGATGGGTGGGGTAGCCCCAAATAGTATCGCACACACTAGATCTAAGTCGAACCCCCTTTAAATTGGGTCTCTGTTATGCTCATGTATTTTTTGTCGTGGGATGATTGAAGGATTTTAAGTACCCTAAAAGTCAAATTCCATGTTTCACAAATGTAAAATTACCATGGAAACTTAAGTGATACCTACCTCCAATGGTCCTAACATGAACTATTAATTCTTTTATTACCCCTGTGGGGAGATTTACTTTGTTCAAGTTATGGTTGAATTTAGGTGTTTCAATTTTCTTAGGCCATGAGATGGTAGGAAAAGGTAAGAAAAGTATAAAAAGCTCCGTGATTTGGATTCCTTCTTATAAGAGGCTTACAAATTCTTAGTGTGAGGCAAAGTGAGCATACAAAGTGTTATAAGATGTGGATATATGATGATCCTTTACTATATCCTCCTAATTACACTAATTTTTAATTGTTCCGTGTGTGAAAAATAAATGATGTGAAGATAATGGCATGCCTACTCTTTTTCCCTATTACACTATATGGGTCTAAAGGGAGATTGGAAACTCAAGTGCTTTAAGAAAGAGTTGATATACAAGCCCAGGTTCGCCTAAGGGGTTTAAGGAAAAAAAATATTACATTCTTTCTGTACTGACACTTGGCCCTATTCCAAAAACTAATGAAATGGAAAAATTCTTTTTTTAGTAGAAAGATTTGTGGATGATGGGACACTTACTCCTTTACTAATTAAACTACATTATTTGCAGAAAATATTAGCAAAATATTTTGAAAAACATATGTGGAGTTTGACCACTTAACTTTCTCCCTAATTAAGATATGCGTGTACTGTAAATATGAATGGAAAATAATACAATTGCTCCACTAATTGAGGTTAGTAAAGAAACCAATCAAACTAAGTAGACAATAAAATAAATGTAGAGGTGAAGGTAATTCACTAAAGGCTTCCAATCACTTGAGAAAAGAGGAAATACAAGGCCTTTTTTAAATTTCTAGCAACTGTTCAGGTTTAACCACACACAAATGCATGCACCCATCTATCAGTGAAAAATCCACGCGAGAAAGAAAAAAAAAGTGAAAATCATTTTTTTGGGCTCATAAAAGGTCCCAAAGGTCCTACAAAAATTCTATAGATATGTTAAGCACCTTGTAGGATGGTTTTGGAGAGAAAAGATCCTAAAAAAACAATAGTTATAATAAACAAAAGAAATAAGTGGAGTCACCAATTCTGTGTTAGTGTTTTTGTGGCAATGTAGTACCAAATAACACCTACTTAAAAGTTGGTTGTACCATGCAAAGGATCAAAAATATAGTTGGTGTTGTTACTGGACATATTTAGATAAAACAAATAATTTCAAACAGTGAAAAATATGCATCTACAAACATAAATTAAATAAAAGAGACAAATACAAAATAATGCTTAATGAAGCAACAAGTCAATAAAACAATGGAAAAATAATCCCTTTATTGATTGTTGGTGGTAGAAGATTAATACAATAGAATAATAAAAACACTTGAAGATATTTATTTGGGCTATGGTTGTCAAAATCTTGAGCAAGGAGGTTCCTTTCCTCAATCTCTTTGCAAGCTTCTCCTCTCTCTCAAAACAAGTGTGAAGGTTTTCTCAATGCTAGACTCCTCTACTCTCACTAAGAGGATGAATTTCATAGAACGAATATGTCCAACATTCTAGTTATATTACTTATTCTTCTTAAACAATGAAATGTGGGGTTTCTTTGATATAAATTTGGCCAGCATAAAAATGTCGAATATTTTGTTTCTCCCAGGGCTTGTTTGTATATACAATTTTGAATCGATATTCCCTCTCTTGGTTAATAAATGATAATGACTCAAGAGTAGGACAAGCTTATTCCATTGAGAGATGCCTATCCTTAGGATGACTACAAGTCACCTTTCCTTGACTAGAATTGTCATGGAATCCTGCCCCATGTGTGGGAAGTGGTCCCTAATTTTTGTGTCACGTCTTTCTTCAACTATGCAGAGTTCGAAGGAAAAGTCGTGGGGTTGCACGTTTTTCCTTCTTAGCTGGTGCGTGATCCAAAATTTTCACTAATTACTTTAGGAGAAGTTACTTTTTTGGAATTTTCATAATGTTTTCAGCTGGAAAATATAAATTTGTAAGTTTTGCTAAACAACCTTCATTGTCTTTTATAGTTTATGATTTTGGGTGTTAAAATGTGTCATGTATCATGTGTATCTATTTTTTTATTTTCGTTGCGAGTGTGAGGAAATAGGAGGTTCAATATACTCTTAAGCTCCCTACACTAATATATCAAACAACCTGGTCCTATTCCTCCCTTCTCTAGGAGTCATTGTGTGAGTGGGTGCCTCCACTCAGCCTACTCTCTGCTCCTCATCATGTGGCTACTCCACATCATCCTCCTATAATGCTCTCTTTCCCTTGGGTAAGGACTGATTCTCATTTCGTCACATGATCAAATCTCACTCTAAATAATTCCTCATGGATTTCACCTCATCAAATATCACATCCCTTCTCAAAAAAATCCTTTTGAGAGAGGAAATGTGCATCCTGTAAATATGTGTTGTCTCAGTGTAATCTGTAAATATCCCCCTCTCTACAGCGGGATCCACCTTCTTTCTATAATCTTTGGACACATGAAAATACACCATGGTGCCAAAAATGCGAAAGTGGGAGAAATCTAAATTTCAACCAGTTATAGCCTCCTCAAGTTTTATCATCCCAAGAACCCTTTAAGGACTTCTATTATATAAGTACACAACAATATTGAATGCATATTCCCACATGTATAAGGGAAAATCGTGGTCATGAAACATTACTCTAGAAACACAGATAATGCTCATATTATTCTTCTCTACAACCCCATTTTTTTTAGGATTATGGGGTGCAATAAACTCCCTCCCAGTGCCCTCCTTGGCAAATAAATCTTTGAAGAAATTTGATAGATACTCTCATACATTATCACTCCTTAGGTACTTTATTTTATTCTGTATATATTTCTCCATTGAGGCCTCGAATTCCATACACTTGGAATATACCTAATATTTTGTCTTTGTGAAATAGATCCAATACTTATGGGAGAAATAATCAATAAAATAACATAATAATTTTTCTTACGAAGTCAAAATGTGGAGAAAGGGCCAGAAACATATGAATGAACTCTCTCTAGAATAGATCTAACTATGTTTTCTCGAACCTAAAAGGAATATTTGGCACATTTTCAAGATTACAAAAATTTCACACATTATGATGCTTACGAGCGCTCTAAGGAATCCCAGTGGTTATTTGTGTGAGTATCTTCAATGCACCATGTAGGTGTCACATTCATCAGTGCCAGAGTTGTTGAACATCTCAGCCATAAACAAAATTTTCATTGTTTCTCAAGGTTGTGCATGCATCCACCTCCAACTTGTAGAGGTTTTTGATCCTAACATAAATCTTCTTGACTTGACCTAAAGCAGAAAGCTTAAGGTATGCCTTCCCCTCTTTTAATACTACACCATTCCATTTTTATTCAAGGAATTCTCTTGAGAAATTTTTTTTCTTCAATCCAGGGACATACATCACATTATTAAGGTGGATAAGGGATCCTAAATCCCCCTTGAAGATTTCTTTACCAACTCCTTTGGTCGTATATCTGCTATCATATCCAAGCTCTATATGTGGTTCCCATTATTTCTCCTCCAATCTACTAAAGAAATCTTTATTCTCTGTCATATTGAATGAAACCATTGAGTCAATATACCACACACTACCTTCAACTAAGCTTTCCATGAAAGATATTAGAAATAAATCCAATTTTAATTTATAAGAGAGTTCATGTCCTCCTATTGTTTTTAAAACATGCTTGTTGGATTTCTTGTTTGGGTATTTTGTTGAATAATGCTAATATTCATGGCAATGAAAATAGTTTATGTTGATAAGATCCTTCTTTTTCTTGCCTCCATTTCGACTATATTCAAGCTTTCCTTGGGCCTTCTTTCACTTAGCTTTCTTCCCTCTTATATGTAAAGAAACTTTATACTCCTCATTAGCTCTATATGAGACTACATCCCTTGTGTTCCTCATTATCTCTTCCTGCACAATATCTAACCACAGTCTCTCCCAATGAAGGGGCTTATCTCTGCCATTCACAACATCCTAGAAAATATGCCATGATTTTGGAATCCAAAAATGAGAAATACCCATAAGTTATATTTAAGGAATTGTATCTCCAAAACATCCAAGTTTATCTCTCACTTCAGAAAACCTAGATAGATATGTAACTATGGGCTCATTTTTACCCATTCTAATGTTCCTCAAATTGTCCTGAAAATATAATATTATGGCATCACTACAACTTCTTTCAAATAGATTAGTGATGTCCTTCGACATTTCTTATGGAGTTTCATTCCCATGAAAATTTGGAAAAATATAATCTTGGACTCCTTCTAGGTCTTATATTGGTCTAATCCCTCTTGTGCACAAAAGCGATCTCCTTAAATTTCCAGCAAAACCTAATAACAAGAAGAAAATCAAACTAATATTTCCTTGAATCTATCTTGCTTGAATCATAAATATAAAGGAAAGGAAATATGATATGTACCTTATTATTAAATTCTTGATGAAGATCATCACTATGCCTCGGTGCAACTCTTCAATGCTTCAAATATACCTCCACACATAGAAACTGAAGGATCAAAGGAATATGCAACATAGATAATTCAAATATTCAAACTAATGATCAAGGATATTAGTAACCATCATTATTTCAAAGGATAAACTAACAAATAACCATGATGAAAACATGAAAAAGGATAGAGTTACCATATAATTCTTTTGGGCCAACTTTGATACTGACACTATATGGACTAGAAAATGGACTTTCATGTCAACGGTTTTATGTAATTGACCCATAATTGTGGATTTTTGGTTGACCGATAACCATGATGAGCAAGAGTGTGAGGATAGATATACCTTGTAATATTTGTGGACCAATTATCAAACTAAAGGTGTATGGCCTAGCAAACGAATCTTGAAATAGTTTGTTTTTCGATATACGAAGGTATGGTAGAAATTTGGTGGTTCAAATTTTTAGAGCCTAACTATCCAAACAGATGTTATTAAGGCTTCCTCCATGTACTTGATATCCAAATATTCATATGATGGTCTTGAAAATATTTGTGTTATCACATTCTAGAGAAAAATAGAAGTGTTGGCCATAGTTTAAATCCACTTGGTCCATATGCATCATTGAGAAGGTATGATGAAGTTCATGAACCATATGCCAAGTATCTCACCAATATGGTAGCTTCAATACAAATACCATATTTCCTTCATGGACTCTCTAGTAAAAATGATATATCCAATGTTAAACATGAAGATATTGATATATTCCATGTTACATAATACATTTTTTTTTCATAAACATGACCAAAAAGTTATTTGTATTGAATATGTTGTTTTCTTCTAGTTTCATGGAGGCGCATAAGAAGTAGACTTGCATAGAGAAACTTCAAGGTTGTTGCAATGAGACTTAAGATGGATACTATCAAAACAAATATTTCTTAATACCTAAGATCGTAAATTATAATATGCATGGTCAAATTATTGGTGAATGTGTGAAAAAATACTATCCATCCTATGTGAAGTTCTTAGGAGTTAGTGGTTTCACATTCATAATAATTGGGTGAAGCATGAAGTGAAACATGGATAAAAGGGCCTTCCCTATCCAATGTTTGATGGTTATATCCTGTTAGGGTCCTATAAATACAGGATTAATAATTTTGATTTGACTCTATTAAAGTCTTGTAAATATGTACATACCTTGCTTTCTGCAAGTTGTTTTCCCATATTTGAAAATAATTAAAATGAAAAAAAGGGTAAAAGTCCTAAAAGAAAGATCAAAGGACTTAGAAAATAAAATATCAAAAAATAATAAAATAGACCCCAAAAGAAAAAAGAGATAAAATAAGACATGAAAGTGAGCAAGTCAAAATGCCACTACTTTAATTTTACTGCAAGAATAATGATTATGTGCAGATTGTCAATAAATGCCATAATCCATGATTAGTTAAACAGTTTAATATTAACTTTTCATGCTTTGAATTTCATGTTTTATATAGATAATAAAGATATGTTAAACAATTTAAACTTGAAAAATCAGTAGATAGTTAGAGAATAAATGAGGAGCTCAACAGTTTAATCTGAGCCCTCAGATAAAATAAGTTTAGACTTAGATAGTTTTATGTTTTGAAAGAAAAATTGATTTAGGGTTGCAAGCCTAAATGCACCCATGAAAATGAAGTAAAAAATGTTAGATATAAATATGGGTAGGTAGAAAGCAGTTGTACAAGCATGTAATAAAGCATCATCGGGAAAAAATTACTAATTTCCCCTCCTCCACAATGATTCAATATTCTAAACCTTCAGTTCAAAATGCTCAAATCATTTCTCTGACTTCTGTTAGGACTGAACCCAAGGCTCGATAACTGATTGGTTACAAATATTGGATTCCCTACATAAAACCCCTTTCATTAGAATTTACCATTTTTCCAAAATCATGATCCCTTTTCCTAAGTAAAAACCCATTTTTACTTAATAAAAGTAAAACCCTAAATTTCTAATTTCATTTCCTTTCAAAAATCATTCAAAAACCCATAAAAATGCTTTTATCCTAAGTTAAAGTGTGAAAAAACACAACAAAGACAAGCTATGCTTATTTTCACTTTACTTAGAGTTAAAATATGCATTTTTATTATATACATTGTCCCTTTACATATTAGCTTCTACTTTATTTATTAACTCCCTAAAGCTACACTCTCCCTTATAGTATTAAATCCTTTTATTTTAAATAGTCCACAAAACCCTCTATTTTAGTTTTTAACCAATGCATGAAAAGGGACAAGTAAGATAAAATCCCACCAAATCCTATTAGCTCAACATACCAATAAAACAACAATTTCCTCGCCCCCTATAGTTTTAAATAAATGTCAAAAATGTTTGAAAATTAGCAAATCATGTCGCATATGTATTAGTTGAAACATTATCTAATGTTTTAATTGAAACAAAATAAAATCTTATCCTCCCACTAAGCCATATAATATAGTTTTTTGAACCCTTGCTTCTGAAACGTCTATTCTAAGGTCTGGGAACAAATATCGTCGCGTTACTGCTATTCTCAATCTTTACCAAATGTTGATCTGTTTTTACGAATAGATTCAGCCGTTTGCAATCGAACCTAAGATCCATACAAAATAAAAATCCATATCGCAAATAAACTGAAAGATATTCTATCTCAAAATCTACCAAATGGGTGGTATTGATTTTCCTCTCTCTCCCTCCACGTGTTTCCTTTTGTCGCATCACATTCGGGTCCGTTCAAAACTCGCTTACCACCTCATATGAGCGATAACCACCGTGGTTTCTTCCTTGAAGCCAAAAAACCGCCTTTTACCCAATTTGACGCCATTTATTACGAAATTAAATTAATTTTGGGCATCACCAATAAATTTAAAATCACACTATTTTATTCCCTTTTTTCGTACCGCTATTGGACCGTACTTACCATTCGACTCGCAGAATTAGCCATTGTGGCGTACTCGTTTACAGACCCTAAAAGTCATTAAATCACCGTTAAAACCACTTAAAGCTTCCAATTTACTTCCAAATACTTCTAAACAAAATTTCCTTAAAACCCCCTCTCATGACCCAGAGAAACCTCTGCATGCTCAAGGTTTCCGTCGAATAATTATTTTTTTTTGCAGGTTATTGGCAAAAGAATAATTTGGATAAACAACTTAATACTAGTTAAAAACCTGTTTGCTCAAACAAATCACTAGGAAATGAGTTCGAATTATTTTCCTAAAAACAAGAAGATTTCATACAGTAGAAGATAAGAATGAAGAAATTTACACAAGTGGCCAGAACAGAGGATGAAAACATTTCCATCAGTAATTCTCCAGGAGATATTTTACTCACTCTTACTGTAAAAGGTAAAAGTGAAAAGGTAACAAAGTAGTCAAGGTAAAACAGTAAAAGTAAATATAGAGGCAGTAATAGTTAAACAGAGATGAAAATAATTTCACCAAAAAAACTGAATTTTATCCAAAGTGAAAGTAAAACAAGCTATGGGCAGGATACATTCTTGTAGACATTTTCATAAGCTGATGAGAAACTATTATGACCAATATGAGATGAATTTTGAAAAACTGAAGGAGGTTTATGTTCCTAATATTCCTATCTACAAAAACCTCTCTCACTTTTCTAACAGCCATTACGGGTTTTGACATATTAAACAGTATTTGAAAGAACTATTTCCAGAAAATTCCTTTTAAGTCATCATTTTTCAGAGAATATGGTGGCCAATAAGAAATACATATTACACAACTGAAGAAGGTTTTTGTTCATAACAGAACCATCTACAAAAACCTATCTCACCTTTTTCACAGGTATTACATAATGGGAGATACATGCACATATTTACAGCCTATTTTTCAGACTGTGCAAAGCTCTCTTTTACACATCGTTATGCAGAGCCTATTGTGAACAGCTGGAGCATAATTTTAGGGAACGAAGAGGCGTTTATCTCAAAAGAATATTTATCTACAATAAAATCTTTCAATTTTTACATATATATTTCAGATTGAGATATACAAAGGTATCACTGGACCCCAATTTTGTAGAATTTCTGGAGCAGAATGCACAAAGAAAGGAAACAGTTAGTGACTTGGATGCGTCATCATCAACTAAGAGTTGATATCAAATTCAAATTTATTTATCACTATCAATCCATAACTATAGTTCCAAATAGATTCATGAGTTTTGAGTGTCGATTATTTAGGTTTTATTAATGTAATACAGTTTGAGATATTTGTAAACCAATCTTGATATTTTTTCAAGATATTCTAGTTTAGAATTTGTATATATACTTCATATTTTGAAGTATTTTTGTGGAATAAATTTCTGGAGATTTTTATAGCCATTTTTGTTGGACTTGAAAGTTGTTACATAACATTTTGTCACCATCCCTACAGTCCCTCGTCCCACATATTCGAGGATCATTCCCGTGACTTGTAAACAATGTCATACTTTGCAAACACCTTCTTTGCATCCTTCTGCAAAAGGACATCATTTATCGTGTTGGACATTTCCTCAAAAAAGCACACAAAACCTATGTTTTGGCCTTCGCGTGAGTATCCAGTTCACCCCTCGCGTTGATGTGGAAGATTTTCACTAGAGCCCATGCCAGCCCTTGTGCTCTGTCTCAGTGCAACCCCCGCGCCAGCTGTTTTAGGAATTTTTTTTAACAAATAGAGGTGGAAGTTTCCTTTTAACTACCTCAAGGATGAGTCATTTGACGTGGTTAACTTGGTTAGCCACAGATCTCTCTCTCTAGATAGTAGTTTCTATCTCCCATGGAACACTCCTTGAAGATAGGGCTCCCTTCCATAATCATAGGGATCCTAACCTCTCCCTCTCCCTCTATATAAATAGACCTTCTCCCTGTATGAAAGCTAGCTGAACATGTAGCCAAAGAGCTGAAATTGGAGAAGAATACTATAGCTGAGTAATTTCTATTGAGAAGGTAGAACCAAGGGGAACTCCGTAGAGAGAGTCTCGTCCGAATTCCCGACAAG
The DNA here is from genome assembly GCA_034641835.2 of Pinus albicaulis. Lineage (NCBI taxonomy): Eukaryota > Viridiplantae > Streptophyta > Pinopsida > Pinales > Pinaceae > Pinus > Pinus albicaulis. The sequence continues at coordinate 23,613 of JAXQQM020059820.1, forward strand.
CCTTTGTGAGACGCGCTCCGCTTGAACCTTGCTAGAGGAGATCACAACGTTGAAGCTTGGTTGTACTATTCCTTTCATTTATTAATATAATCGACTATGGTGTTGGTTCCATCATTGTGTTATGTTTTTTATGTGACGTGATTGGTTTAGTCTTCTTTGACTAACTGATAGTTACGAATATGAATTAGTATGTTGTATATTGTCATTATTTCTTGTGTGTGTGTAGGTGTCTGAGCATGAATGCGGGCAAATCGTGATCTGTCAAACTAAGAGTGAGAGGTAGCAACCCTTTTTGATGACAACAACAACATAGGATCTCTAGTAAGTCATCTATTGAATCTACGTCTATTTGTTAACTATGAATCAACATTATAGCTTGTCTCGTTTGTGGCTAGACCCACTCTAGGGCTAGGCATCACCAACAAATTGGCGACTCCGCTAGGCATCAATGTGAGTTTGTCTTTCATCCATTAGATCTTCTTGTTGACGTTTGCTTGCTTATTCTGCCTTTTTTTATTATTCTGCTAAGTCTCAGATCCCTATTTAGCCCTAGAGGATCAGATCTGACCTCTATTTTTCTAAATTTTCCCTTTTATCTTAGTGAACTAGCTTGGCGTGTTTTCTGCTTAGACAAACTCGCCGATTGGTGCATGTTGCTAGTGTAGCACCCTCACCATCCCCTGTTTGGCACTGATTATAGCCAAATAGTCGCACCAACTCCTGTAGGTGTTATGGTTTTCTTTGTTTTGGAGATTTTTGGTCAGTGCTTGTACTTCTGGGTCATTTTAGGTATGCTATTGAGTGCTTTAGGATTGTTTTTTATTGTGATTAGCTTCATTCCTTTATTTGTTTGTCTATTTCCTATCAGCTTCATAGCCTTGGGGTTTTCCAAGTGCTTTGGTATGTTGAGCCTCCTGTAGGAGTTTGAGCCTTTTGTTTCGCAGTCAACTTTGTCCCTTGCTTGGTTGCATTTAGCTTCCTTGATCCATTTGAGTGATTGCATTGGTTGAACGATTCTTGCTTTTTCGTTCAATTTTTTTTCTTGTCACTCCAAGCATATATCACAATTTCTTGTATGGGTATGTTTTGAAATCTTTCTTTGATTTGAGAGATTGCAACATTGGTTTGAGTCTTGTCATGTTTGTTTTGAGTTGATTGAAATTATTTTTCTTCAACTCTCTTATTAACATTCTAAAGCTAGTGTTTTGGTTCGTTTTTCATGTCATTTAGTGCACTGTTTGCTCTATTACATTGAAAAATAAAAATATATATATATCTTTTTTTCATTTTTGCTTGCATTGTGAAATTGAAAGTATTTCACATATCTAGCATTGGAAAATTCTAGGAAATATTTCTCATTTTCATTAGCTCGCATCGGATACTGTAGTGGATTCTTCCGTGTGTTTTTATTGTCCATTATTTCTTGAAAACTCCTAAATTTCTCGTATATAGCTTTTCATCGAACGAAATGGCATCTGTTGGCATGTAGCATGCATTTAGGGATTTTTTAGATCCAACATTCGGTAGGACCTTGGAATTGAAACACAAATACAAGATCAACTTAAAATTTACTCAATTAACCTAAGGCAACATTGAAACCTAATGAAACATCTAGTGGTCTAAGTTAGAGACGTGTTCCGGCGTCTTTAAACCTAGCAGTTGTCACTCGCCATTTGGCTTCAGAAAACAATAGTACGGACTTGCGCTCCTCTTACTGTCAAGTATATAAAGGGAGACCCATCTAGGTTGCAATCCTTTAATCTGTAGGAAGCCGAGTTTGCTACCTTGTAACCGTGATACACCGAACACAACTTTCGGGGAGACTACCTGCACGTACATCAAGTCCTTGGTCAATTCTTCTTTTATTTGATCACCAAGGTGTATATGGTAGTTCACAGGAGCCTGGTACACATGTTTACCTAGAATACCTAAGCAGTCATTTTTGATCTTTACTGACTCCATAAAATTGAAAATATCACCGAGAAAGTGTCCTTTCATGCTCGCTTAAAACTGAAAGTGACTAGAGTCATATTTTTCTTGTCTATTGACTCTTAAAAGATGAAACAATGAATTTTTGGTTTCAATGTGGTAAAATAAACTACCTATGATTACATGCCCTTTAAAGTTTGATCACTTGGCCTGTCTTTGGTTTCCTTGGTTTTTGTCCAAGAGTCTTCATTTTAGATCTCTTTTTCCTTTCTAGTGTGCTATAGTCACAGAGGTGGAACCATCAGTTTCATCTAGTGGTAGTCCTTTCTCAGATGATTCATCTAAAACTTCTCAAACCTCTAGGGCTGTCGAGCTTCAGCAACCTGCTCTCCCGTCAGAGTACCCTTTTGGAGAACTAGTTGAGTTCACTTGGCCTCTTGCAAATGCTTGGTTTGGGTTTCAGGTCAGGGAACATTTTCCCCTTCCTACATCGGGATCACTATTTTTGGCTGTTATCATACCTGCTAGTCCCTGTAGTATTTTACAAAATCTCACGGTGGATTCATACATGGACTTGTATGGTCCTATTGGCAGTGAGGGGATTCCTGTTTCTAATGAAGAATACCAACTTTTTCCAGAAAGCATCCCTCAGGAGTCCACTCAATATTCACCATCGGTATCACTTCTAGCCAGATATAGGTATTTGGGTCAGATTATGGTCGGTATTGCCTCCATGGCAGCATCAAATCCATTAAGGGATTCGATCCTTCCATCATTAGGGATGTCGCCCATGACACCTGTCTCATCGACACATTTTGTTACGTCTGTCCCAACTAGGCCTGCTGTCTGCGTAGCTACATCGGCACCGGTTGTCACCGCTCACTCATCAGGGGCTCCATCTTCGGTAGAGACTTTAATTTCCATGGAAATCCCTGATGGCCTTTCTTCTGAGGAGTATCAGTTGTCTGTTCAGTAGTAGAACTCCCAGACTTACCAGTCCCCTCAAGATTCTGGTGAGCCTTATCTTTCTCATTATGACGTGGTTGGCAACCCCATTTATTCTCTCCCATTTCATTATGATGAGCACGGTAACCCTATTTATTTGCCTATCTCAGAAGCTTATCAGTTCCTTTTTGGTGTTATACCTACCTTTCATGTGCAACCTTCTAATCAACAAGGACAACCCTTTCAGGGACAACCTTCGGTTCAGCAAGGACATCCTTACAACCCAAAAGGACAAACCTTTGAGGGACAACCTTCGTTTCAACAAGGGTGTGCTTACAACCCACAAGGAAAACCCTTTCAGGGAAAACCTTCCGTCTAGCCAAGATTATTTTATGATCCACAAGGCCAACCTTTACAAGGTCAGCCTGTGATCCAACATGGGCAACCCCAAGGACCTGCTGGGCAACTGGTATATCATCCAGAACCCTCATACGTTCCTGGGGGGCAGATTTATCCATCTCAAGGCCAACCTTTTGTGCAACCACAACAACCATATCTTCCAACTGGTCCAAATGTTGCACAACCAGGGCTATCTTATGGTCTTGATCTAGGTCAACCTAGTCATCAGGTACAACCTGGCCCATCACAGCCAGGGCCATCTTATGGTCCTATTCCAGGTCAACCTAGTCATCAGGCACAACCTGGCCCATCGCAGCCATCAGGCCAACCTCTTCCACAAGGGCTACCTGGTGGCCCTCCTCCGTCAGGTCAACCTGCTCAACAGGGACCACCTGCACAGATAGTTCACCCTGCTCAGCAGCCGCTCTACTCTACACCGCAGTCGGGCCCACCAGCGCGCCCAATTTATTCAGCTCAGCAGAGCCCTACTTATCAGCAGCCTGCTTGACCCCAAGGTGCTTATTTACCTCGAGGTCAATATCGACTGGTATACAATGCGCCTCAAGTTTCTTCCCATTACCTTCAACCACCAGGCTATACTTACATTTCGCAGCAAAATTTTTATGCTACTCAATTGAGACTGTCATATACTCAGAATCAGTATACTGGTCTTAAACCTCCATATGTTGGTCCTCAGCTACCATATCAACCGAATTATCCGGCTTATACCCCTTATGGTCTGAATCCTTCAGGACAGAACCAATCAGGACAGAGTTATACTCAACCAGGATGGAATGTGAGTACGTTTCCTTATCGAGGACTTGATATGATTTTCAACCCTCAATTACCCTTTCTCGCCACGTTGGAATTACCTGATGTGTCTAAATTAACGAATGATCCAATTCTTCATAATCCGTATTAGCCTCTGATTCCAACCAAGGTTCGTAGTGATTGCCCCAAGTTTGAAGGTAAGGCTAGAGAAGATCCCCATGCACATGTCATGACATACCATTTATCGTGTTCTTCCAATTCTTGGGTGGATGACTCTATTTGACTCCGTCTTTTCCCACGAACTCTCACTTGAGCTACTGCTAAATGGTACATTGAGATGTCTCGCAGTATCTTTCAATATTTTCACTCTCTCACCATGGCCTTCCTTACTCATTTCCAGTTACCGGTTCATTACGAAGCTGGGACAGATCTCCTGACATCCCTAAAACAGGGCTGGGCTACCCACATCTCGGACCACATTCATGAATGGAGACGTCATCGTCGTCTGATCAAATTCGAAATTCATGATCAACTTATCACCCATTGGTTTACCACCTCTTTTTTCAATCAAATTGCAAAATACATAGCCATGGGGGCATGTGTCACTGAGGAAAAGGCCATTGCTCGTGCCTAGTACCTTGATTTAGTGTACTCTCAATCAGGCATTTTATGTGATATATTGACTGATGCCCCACGATATGGGACCTCTAAAGCACTGGCCACCCCATCCGTCATCGGCGTTATTAGTTTTGTGTCTCACAATTCACTTAAGTCTTCCAACACTGGGAAGCAAGAATCAAATTCTTCTAATGATTCTACTCCTTAGACTACCCCGGATTATGGTAAAACCTCGAAGGTCAATGCCATTCAGGCCAACGCTGCGGACAAGACATCCAAGGGGAAAAATAACGGCAAAGGCAAGGCCAAAGCCGATGCCCAAAAACCAGAGTCGTCTAAACCTCGTGCTGATGATGGTTCACATCGCAAGCCGAAGTAACCCTGTCTGATTTGTGATGACAACCACTACACTAAGGATTTTCATAGATGAGCAGAAGTTAGTAAATTTCCCAAAGGCACTAAGTGAACTCTGACTGTCCTTAAAGAACCTTTTCCATCTCAACATACACAGATGGTCGAGCAACCTGTCCCATCTGCACCGTTTGGCTCTCAAGTATTCATGATGATCGGTTTTGCACCCGTTTCCATTGCTACTCGATCGAAAGATTATACTGGATCATGTTAGGTAGTAGGGAAAGAGATCATTGATGGTCCCCCTCCCCCACTAGCCTCTGGTCCTCATGATATTGAAAGGCCCAGTGCTAAATCCATTGTACGGCCACCTTCCAAAGGTGTTCTCCGGAAGTCTTCTTATAATCCTAATGCCTGTGCTGCTCAGCATTGCAGTATTGTTGAGGATTTAGCACATGCATTTTCCACAATTTCTGGGTTAGAAGTGCTTCAGAATTGGCCGTCTCAGCAGAAAGCATTATTATCTGTGATCAGCGGAATTGATCCTATTGATTCTAGCCTTCTCACTTTCGACTTAGAGAATTTCATCCCCCGACTTGCGCATGAGATTGTGCTTGTCATACAAGTCGGAATTAGCGGTCTCAACATCCATAGGGCCGTTGTGAACGAAGGTACATATACCTGTGTCATGTCATCTGCTTGCTGGAAAGCTATTGGCTCTCCAGCCCTAACTTCGTCACCCAATTCCCTTGAGGCATTTCATGGAAGGGAATCGAAACCCTTGGGTGTTCTCGCCAACTTGCCGATTACGTTGCAAGGAAATATGGTCAATGTAGAAGTAGAAGTAGTTGATGGTAAACTCAATTACAATCTTCTACTCGGTCGCAGTTGGACTCACGTAATGTTGTGCATTTCGTCCACCCTCTTTTGTCTTCTAAAGTTTCCACACGAGGGAAAAATCATTACTGTCGACCAACTGTCGTTCTTTACCTCATCTTCTGAGAACAATTTTCCATATGTGGATCAGATTATATCTCCCCTCGACAGTGTAGGCCCAGGTCTTTTCAAAGACCCTGCCCTCATGGTTATCTTTCCCCTTTCGCCACCCAATACCATTCAAGTTAATATGATCTCTCGGTCGGATGACCCGTGGTTTTTCCCTTTACCTGAACAGGTTGATTCATTTTGGGATTCAATGCAGCTCAGTCCAATTGAAATCAATTATTGTGAGCTAGTAGCTGCATCAGATTCTCCCCCTTCTAAAGGTGCTCCTTTGATCATGGCTCTTGACGTCTATTCTCAATCCCCCTAGCTCAGAAATGTAGATTCGCCTGATCCTTTGAAAGAAGTGTTTCCATTCGATGAGGACATCGTGGAAACCATGTCTCTCAAAGACCTACTTTGGAGCGATGTGCATCATCGTTCCTCGTTTATGCCTTGCCTCAGGGTAATGTCTAACTGTCTTGAGTGTTTTACATCTCAAGTTCCTTCTCCACCACTTCAAACACCTATCTTGACTCACGAAGTCTTCACTGAAGGTAACTTGAGTAACATTACCCAGACGATGCCTATCAAAATTTGCATGAAACCAGGAATTGTTGAGAACATCCATATCAGAGTCACTTGCTCTTTTGATGAAGTTCAAGTGTACACTAGCCTCTTTCATGAATTTCATGATGTCTTCACCTGGTCTTACAAAGAAATTCCTGGACTTGATCCCAGTATTGTGGTGCATGGAATTCCCACCTACCCTGGTGCAAAACCCATCTGCCAACGTCTTTGTCCAGTGCATCCTCAGAAAGTCACCGCCATAAAAGCTGAAGTTGAAAAAATTCTCAAAGCAGGTTTCATTTATCCGATTCCTCTGACAGAGTGGGTTTCTAACATTTTTCCTATGGATAAGAAGCAAGGAACAATCCACGTCTCTGTTGACTACCGTGATATTAATCGGGCCTATCCTAACGATAACTATCCCACCCCATTCATCGATCAGATCATTAACGATTGTGTGGGGAGTGAAATTTTTTCCCTCATGGACAGATTTTCTGCCTATAACCAGATCAACATTGTCTCATCCGATCAACACAAGACCACTGTTATCTGTCCTTAGGGAACATTCGCATATAAGAAACTCCCTTTCGGCTTGAAGAACGTTAGGGCTACGTTCTAGCACGTGATGTCTTATGCCATTCACGATATTTGTCATATTGTTCAACCATACCTAGATGACCTTTCAGATCATTCAGTTGCGCGAAAATACCATCCGGACCATCTTCGCCAGATCTTTCTTCGTTGTAGATGCTACAACATTCTGCTCAATCTGCACAAATGCATATTGTGCGTTCATTTCGGTAGAATTTTAGGGTTTATCATATCCAAAGATTGAATTCACCTTGATTCTCTCAAGGTTGAGGCTTTTTTTAATCTCCCCTCCCCATCCTCATTACACAAGCTTCAGAGTCTCCAAGGGAAAGCAAATTTCTTACGTCGTTTCATCCCAAACTATGCCGAGGTAGCCAAAGGGTTCACACGAATTTTAAAGCAAGACGACCCTTTCTTCTGGGAGGAGATTACTCAGAAATATTTTGATATGCTTAAGACGTTGCTTGTCAACACTCCTATATTACGTCCTTCGAATTATCATCATGATTACATGTTGAGAAGTTAGCGCTGTCTGCGGTCCAGGCCTTCTAGCGTTTTCGTCATTACATCCTTTTACAGACGATAACCTTGATTTCGGATTATAACCCCATGACCTATATTTTGTCTCGACAGTTGCTGGGGGGAAAATAATTGAAGTGGATCGTTATCCTCCAATAGTTTGATCTAGAATTCACTACCGCCAAATCAAAGAAATCACTCATATTCACTGATCTAATTTGTTCCCTCCCTACCGACTCTACTCCTTGTTATTCCTAAGATAATATTCCAGATGAAAATCTCTTCTTGATTAGCATCCTCGACCCATGGTATGGTGATATCATCATGTATCTCCAGACTTCTACTTTTAGGACTAATTTGACGAAATATGCCCGACGCCGCATTCAGCATCAATCACAACCTTATCATATTGTCGGAGACACCCTCTATCGTGTCAGAGTCGATGCCATACTCTGCTGATGTCTGACCCTCGAGGAGGCTGAGAAAGTTTTAAATGACTGCCACAGTGGCTCCTGTGGAGGTCACATGTTTGGTTATGCCACCGCACAGAAAATCCTTCGTGTTGGCTATTTCTAGCCATCCCTTTTTAAAGACTGCATTGTCACAGTATGCAAATGTCATGCGTGCCAGATATATCAACGCAAGATGTGTGCACCACCTATTCCATTACACCCTGTCATTATTGTTAGTCCTTTTTCCAAATGGGGCATCGATTTTATGACGTGTAACCTCGCTCGGTCGGGGGGGATTGCCTATATTATCGTCGTTGTCGGCTATTTTGTACAAAATGAGCCGAAGCAATGCCGCCTACACTAGCTACGGACGGTAAGAGAGTAGGCGCCTGGCGGACACCTAATCCTATGGATGGGTGTGCATATGTATTTTCGTATATTATTTATTATTAGGAAATAAGGAAGGCCAAGAGTCATTGGGAGCTGAATCCCAATAGCCTCACCTCCCATCTATATAAGCATGTACATTCTTCAGCTAATACACATTCTAGTTTTGAGGAGTTACCTCCTGGTTTGACATGGTATCAAAGCCAGCCCCACAATTGGCATTTCTGCCCTGTGGTGTAACTCCCTATCCTTTGCTCAGTCAATATTTTTTAATAGTTTTCTGCTGCTCTTAATTGCTAGACTGTTATTCTGCATTTTTTTTTCATAATATCACTGACATTTGCAGCTCCAGCTCCTGCAGCTCCTGAAAACTACAGGCTCTGTCATTCTGCAAATTGCAGGCTCTGCCATTCTACAATTCTAGCAGTCCTGCAACTCTGTCTTCTGCAGATTCAATTTCAAAATTTTTTATGTAACGCCCTTTTGGGCCTCCTTCATTCTCCATCGACCAGCGCTCCATTCTCTCACCTCCCTTCTCCCATTCACTCCTCTCCCTGCTTGCATTCCCATTCCTCCATACCCTCACTCATCTCTCATCGACCTGCGCCCTCACTCGCTCCCTCCTACGTTTAACACACCCCTTCATATATATATACAACGCATCATATTTAAAGGCTGTCATACATTCCCACATATCGCTCCAGTTTTTCAATTCCATGTGTTTACAGTCAACTCCAGTTTTATATACAATGCCATATGTCATACAGCTCCTCTCCGCCCACCTTACGCGCACTTCAATCCCACCTTCCGTGGCCTTTCGGCCCTCTGGTGTTAACACAGTCAGGAATATTGCAGTGCCGCCCCACACTATTCACCCTGCCGCTGTCTGCATCACATATATAATACATTGTATATATAACAGCGCTCCTCCAGATGTAATACGCTACCTCTCCACCAGCACTGTCATTACAATATGCTACGCTGTGTTATATGTAATACCACCTTTTATTTCGCGCAGTCAACATACAAAACCGCTCGGGCTTCAACGCAGTTTTAAATATTACAACATTCCATTGCATATATTACAACAGTCATATATTTGTCATTTAAAATCGTTGTATATTTCCGCCCCAGTTTTAAAAACCATGTTATCTACTGTCCATTGCATATATTACAACAGTCATATATTTGTCATTTAAAATCGTTGTATATTTCCGCCCCCTCCCATAGTCATATATTTAAAATCGTTGTATATTTCCACCCCCTCCCATAGTCATATAATTCCCATCCCTCATCGCTTCTTTCCATTCATAATTTTTCCCTCTCCCTTTCAAAATTCCGCCCTTTACAATACCATTCCACCATTTTTTCACATACAATTTTTTCCCAAAAAAAAAAAAAATATACATATATTTTTTTTATGCAGAATTCAGTTTATATCAAAGAGTATTTTTTTTCAGTCTTCAGCAAGAGTTTTTTTTAGCAGAATTAGTTTCCAGCAAAGAGTTTTTTAACTCAGAGTATTTCTCCAGCAAGAGTTTTTGCCCCTTTATTTGAAAGATTTCAAGAGTTCGAAGTTTTTTATAGCAGAAATTTGTTTCCTCTTCAGAAGATTTTTTCCAGCAATCTAATGCATTCTCTCATCTCAATTGTTGGGGTGGTTCTCTCTGGAAAAGAGAACTATCTTGAATGGTCTCGGAAGATTAAACACACACTCATTTTTAATGAGCTGTGGAAAGGAATCTGTGAAGGACAAGAAGAAAATCCACCAGAGAAGCCCACTTCAGACAAAGAGCTTGCCATTTGGGAAAACAAGAACTGCAAGGCCTATGCCTTGATTGCAGCCTCAGTAAGTGAAGAGGTGAGTCGCCATATTTCATCATTCTCAAATGCCTATGAAGCCTTGAAGAAACTAAAAGAACTCTATGACTCACATTCAGAATTGGAAAATGTTCAATTGATGATTAAGCTGTTCAGTCTTGAAATGAAGAATGATGATCCCCTTGCTTTAGCTTCAGAAGTAAGATCTATAATGCATGACATTGAAAACATTGGTGTAAAAATGGACATACCTCTCATAGCATATGTTAAGGCATTATATCCGACTTACTCACATTATCTTGAGTCTTTGCAAGCAAGTGGAAACTTTGCGCATATCACCTTTGATAAACTTGAGCAGAAGTTTGCAGAAAGAGAGAAAGCTTTTGGGAAGATGACAGTCCTTTCATCTTCCGAAGAGGCTACATACTTGGCACATAGAGAAAAGAGTCATACTCCAGATTCATCCAGAGGAAGAGGTGGCAGAAGAGGAAGAGGAAGAAGGAACTTCACAGAAAGGGGGGGCAGACAAGCTGACAAATCCAATCTTCATTGCACACGGTGCAATAGAGATGGACATGATGCATCCAAATGCAGAACACCATGGGAGAAAATTGAGCAGCACAGAAATCAAGACAAAGGTAAAACCAATGACAAAGACAAAGGTAAAGCACCTGAATCCGCTCACTATGTTCTAGCACATTGTAACAATGGAGTAACTGAAAACCGCTTTGATGTTTCATTTACTTCATGGAGAGATGATTGGTTGCTAGATTCAGGAGCAACATGTCACATGACATTTAGAAAAGATTTTTTTGAAGATTTCACCGACAAAGTTGATGGAGCAGTATATTTCGCAGATAAATCCAAACTCAAGCCATCAGGGCTTGGCACAGTCAGGCTTAAACTGCCTGGTCTTCCTGATCATATCCTACATGAGGTTCTATACCTCCCGCAGTTGAAGAGAAACTTGTTGTCCCATTTAAACCGGCAAGTTAAAGGACACTCAGCTTCGATTGCTTGACAGAAGTGCGCAGTTGTTTCAAGATCGATCACTCACTTGTCATGGAGGGAATAGAAGAAGGGAGACTCTTGAAGCTGAAAGGTTCATCTGCCCATGCTCAAAACTTTGCATTCAGTTCATATCATGATGAAGGTACATTTCCATCAAGTCTTTTATGGCATGCTAGATTTGGACACTTAAACTATGACAGCCTTCGTTTGTTGAAGAAAAATGGTGTTGATGGACCGCCTACAATTCCTAGAAAACCTAAGGAATGTGATGCTTGTATTCTAGGAAAGCATAGCAAACAGCCATTTCGTGATTCACACTCCAGAGAACATAGAAAACTTGAACTTGTTCATTCAGATTTATGTGGCTCTATGCCTATTGCTTCTGCAAATGGAAACAAATACATGATGACATTTATTGATGACTACACCAGAATGTGTTGGATTTACTTACTGAAGAATAAGTCTGATGCTTTTCAAACTTTCAAGAATTTTCATGCATGGATTGAAATGATGCACAAACACATATTGGCTCTCTACGTACTGATAATGGAAAAGAATACACTTCAAACGAATTTGAAAATTATCTTCGTCAACATGGAATCAAACATCAAACAACAGTGCCATATAATCCACAACAGAATGGTGTAGCTGAAAGAATGAACAGAACCATCTTAAATATGGTCCGCTCCATGTTATTTTTCAAGAATGTAAAATTGATGTTTTGGGCTGATGCAGTTCTATGTGCCGTTTACATAAAGAATAGGTGTCCTTCAAGTTCAATTAGAAACAAAACTCCTTTTGAAATGTGGCATGGCCACATTCCTTCGGTAAAGCATTTCAGGGTCTTTGGGTCCACCTGTTATGCCTTGATACCCAAAGGTCAAAGGAACAAACTTGGTGCTAGAAGCAGAAAATGTATCTTCTTGGGGTACTCCAATACCTCCAAAGGATATCGTCTCTATGATGAAGCAAATAAGAAGTTTGTGATAGCAATAGATGTCATATTTCTTGAATCTTCCAAGAGTGACAAGGTTGTTGAGCGGCAACTTGATCGCCTGGACAGATTCACACATGCAAAGTCTTTCCAAGAATTTGATAATGTGATTTCACACCTTGAAGGGGGGATTCCGATATTGAATCAAACTGTGGAATCATATCCTGAAGCACTCTCTCCCCCGCATGAAGAAACAACCACGGATGACACATTGGATGATGTGATTGATAGAATTGGGAGATTGAATCTTGAATCAATCCCAACTCAGTCAAGTGACCAGCCGGGGCCATCTCAGAAAGGTCCTCCCAAATGGCTGACAAAGACACTGGAGGATGTTCATCCTGATGAGGTTGGAAAAACAGGAACAAGAAGTTCCACTCAAGAAATCAAAGGTGATGTAGATAATTCTGATTCCCCTGTTGATATGGATATTGCTTATAACTGTGAAATGAGTTTGTCTACAGATCATGAACCAACTTCCTTCAAAGAAGCCGCTTCTCATGATGAATGGAAAGAAGCGATGCATAAGGAGTATGATGCCTTGATAAAGAATGGCACTTGGAAGTTGGTTGATCCACCTTTGGGAATGAAACCAATTGGCTGTAAGTGGGTCTACAAGAACAAGTACAAAGCAGATGGCTCACTTGACAAGCACAAGGCCAGGCTTGTGGCAAAAGGATTCGCACAGAAAGAAGGAGTCGATTATGAAGAAACTTTTGCTCCCACAACAAAATGGACCACCATCCGGACTCTCTTTGCCTTAGCAGCTCAGAGTGGATGGAAAGTCCATCAGATGGATGTAAAAACAACCTTCTTGAATGGAGATCTCAAGGAGAAAGTTTATATGTCCCAGCCAGAAGGATTTGTGATAAAGGGTCAAGAACACAAAGTTTGCAAACTTGTGAAATCCTTGTATGGCCTCAAGCAAGCACCACGAGCCTGGTATGAGAAGTTGACCGAGCATCTCCTGAAACTTGATTTCAAACACTTTGATCTTGATGATGCAACTTTGTTTGTTAAGAAAGTTGGAAAAACAGTTGTATATCTTGTGGTATATGTAGATGATCTTTTGATAACAGGAAACAATGAGAGCGATATTGCATCCATGAAGAAAGAGTTGAAGAAAGGTTTTGAAATGACTGATTTGGGTCATGTTCATTACTATTTGGGTATTGAAGTAATTCAACATCCTAAATTCATATTTCTTTCTCAAAAGAAGTACATTGGAGATCTCTTGAACAAATTTGGCATGGATGATTGTAAACCCTTAGGTACTCCAATGGAACAAAACTTGAAGCTCACATCTGTTGAAGGGAAGGAATTTGAGGATGCAACTAAGTATAGACAGCTTGTAGGAAGTCTTATCTATCTGACCACCACCAGACCTGACATCTCATTTGCTGTTGGAATCCTTTCAAGGTTCATGCAAAAACCTTGTGAAGGACATTGGTCTGCTGCAAAAAGAGTACTAAGGTACTTGAAGGGGACTCAAGACTTTGGACTCAAATATACACAAGTAGGCGACTTCAACTTGACCGGATACTCTGATTCAGACTTTGATGGCGACAAAGAAACAGGGGTGTCTACTACAGGTTACACCATGAGTCTTGGATCAGGAGTTGTCTCATGGAGATCACGCAAACAGTCAGTTCCAGCAGATTCCATGACCGAGGCAGAATATGTGGCAGCAGCTGAAGCAACAAAGGAAATTGTGTGGCTCCAGAAAATCCTGGAAGATTTGCAGATGAAACAAATGTATTCCACTCCACTCATGATCGACAACACTTCCGCAATAAAGTTGGCCAAGAACCCAAAGTTCCATGATCGAACAAAGCACATCAATACAAAGTACCATCTAATTCGACATCATGTTCAGGCCAAAACCATCCATCTACATCATTGTTCCACAAATGAGCAAACTACTGACATCTTCACCAAAGAACTTGGAAGAGAAAAGTTTGAAAAGTTCAGATCGATGCTTGGACTCACCAACATCCCTTCGGATTAAAGGGGGGAATGTTGACACCTAATCCTATGGATGGGTGTGCATTTGTATTTTTGTATATTATTTATTTTAGGAAATAAGGAAGGCCAAGAGTCATTGGGAGATGAATCCCAATAGCCTCACCTCCCATCTATATAAGCATGTACATTCTTCAGCTAATACACATTCTAGTTTGGAGGAGTTACCTCACAGTTTGACAAGCGCAATTCATATTCAATCATGTTATTGCTCGGTTTGGTGTCCCTCAAGCCATCGTTACCCATCATGGTTCGCATTTTCGGGACTATATGATGGCGGAGCTGACGTCTAAGTAGGGCCTGCGTCACGACAGCTCAACACCATACTACCCTCAAGCTAATGGCTAGGTTGAAGCCGTAAACAAAGTTCTCGTTACGATGCTTCAATGAACAATTGGGATCCATAAATCAAATTGGCATCTCATGTTGTTTTCAGCTCTATGGGCTTACCGAACGTCGATTAAGAGTGCAACCTGATTCACCCCATTTCAGTTGGTGTACGGTCTGGAAGCTACTCTTTCGATTGAGTGTAAAATTCCTTCATTCAAATTAGTTGTGGAATTACTGCCTAATACTTCACCTGAGGAAGCATGTCTCCTCTATTTAGAGATATTGGATGAAACTCGTCGCTTGGCTTCTTTGGTCATCAAGGCACCGAAAAAGTGAGTCAAAGCTCACTTTCACCAAACAGTTTCCCCTCGTTCTTTTATTGAAGGTGACCTCATCCTCCTGTACGACCAAGATCATGACAAGCTGGGGGCAGGTAAATTCCAACCCATGTGGCATGAGCCTTACATCGTCAAACATGTGTTACAGAATGGGGCTTATGAGCTTATTGATTATGAAGGTCATCCCTTAGCACAACCCAAAAATGGGTTGTATCTGAAAAAGTATTATGCTTAAGTCATTCATTCATGATAAGTGTACATAGGTGATTTTTTGGTTATTTTGCATGTTTAGTTTTGATGTGCTTTGTAAACTTTTTCTGCTTATTGGGTCTTTCTTGTTGTGCAGATTTCTATTACCCCTTTTGTCAGTTTCACGGATGGTGCTTCCTGCAGTACCAGGAACTTGTCTTCGGCAGCCTGGTTAATTTATAATCCTGTTGGTGAGTTAATTAACCTACAAGGTATTTGTCTAAGATGAACTACAAACAATTTCACTGAATATAGTGTTGTTTTGAAACTATTAACCGAGGCAGTTAACCTTGGCATACGCGCATTGTTTGTATATATAGACTCACAACTTGTTGTTCCTCAACTTAACGATCATTATTCGGTTTGAAACCCATGCATTTTGAGATTGTATTTACGTATTCATTTTCTTCAAAGACATTTTGATTTCATCACATATCAACACATACGAAGACAAATTAATACATTAATTGATGCAGTGGCAAACATTGTATTAGATAGACATTTGCACAATTTATAAATCATCATCATATGTAAATAGACCCATGTAGAAAATATATGTGTATATATATAACGATTGTTTGTAGCGTGTGCATCTTAAAAATGTTGATCAGCGATTGTCATTGATGTCAACCCAAGCAGCACCAGGGGCTAACACAATATTTCATGGGAATTTTGACCTACAAAATTAATATATTCTGGGTCAATAATGATTTTTATGGTTTCTACTTGTCGAGATGTTTCCATTGATATATGGCACGCCATGTAATTCTTCACGGTTTGAGAGATATTCATGTTTGAAGTTTCTACCCCCAGTTAGTGGGCTAAAACCCCATGGGGTTGGGGCATGGGTCATTGAAAATTCATAATTAATATTTTTTAAGCTCCTAAAATCCCTCCCACGTTCACTTGTTGAAGCCCCTCTCAACCTAAGCATTTATATAAATTGTGATCTTCATTTCCTCCTTAGGCAAGGGTTTAGCCATGAAACAAGTCATCGTGGCATGTGCCTCTAAATTGAAGCGAAATTTTAAGGAGGAAGCTGAAATCATGAGAAGATCTTGTCAAAATTTTAGATCAAGATGCGCAGCATTTTTTGAGATATGATCTGTTTAAGTCATGGTTTTTGCAGGCTCCTGAAATTCATCTAAAAGAAGTGACCTTAGTAAATTCATCATAACTCTCTCTCTGAGTATCGGATTGGAATGCCGTAAAAAGTGATAGATAGTGCACATTCTGTAATGCTCACTCTATCAATTTTAGAAACAAATGAAGAAAAATGACACATGGCACGTCGTACAAGTGCGCTCTACTGAAACAGTCCATAATCAGGGCATTGATAGAGATTGGGTATAACTCTCTCTTCAAGAATCCAAATTGGGTCAGACTTGTGGCATTGGAAATATGACTCATAGGAATACCACAAGACTGAAAATCAGATATTGAGGATCTGAAATGACAGAGATACACCAGATTCAATATCGAGCTCCTAGAAGGCAAGAAAACACTAGATCATGTGTTTTCAAGGGTTGCAAAGGACCAGAATTTCTACGGCAGAAAAGAAAAGCAAGGTGTAGCAGAGGGTAGAATGAAAAGAGCAGCAACCAAGGTGCATAATAGCAACAATAATTTCATCATATGAAGTCTTCAAGTGGGAAGCACTGCATATAATCATTGTAAAGGTATCATTGTACTTAGTCATTGTAAATACATTATTGTACAAATTGTACTAGTGTCTATCTGCCAAGGGTTGAAGAGGTAGTGTTGGGAGGTCTAGGATCATCATTAGGTGGTTGTGTCAAAGTTGGGGTTATGGTCTAGTATATCTTCTTCTTATACATCATTTTATATCATTGTAAAGTGGACCATTTTCCCTGGTACGGGAGTCCATTCTTCTTTTATTCTTCTATAGGGTGGTAGGGTGGTGCTAGGGTGATTTGTAGCTCATTGGGTGTTGGTGCATCCATTCAGTGACTACTGAAGAATCTTGGGCGTTGGAGAGTCCATCCAGTGGGAGCTGGAGAAGAATGCTTTTCTAGATTCTAGGAAGTTGGAGCTTTATTTTCAATTGGAGTTGAAAAGAATTATTAGAAAATAATTAGGTGGTTTTTGTCCCGGAGTGGGTTTCCACCTTAAAAACTGTGTGCATTTGTGTTCCTCTTGTTTGCTGCTATCATTGTACAAACACTGATAATAATTGAAGATTAACTAATGCTCTAATTGAAAGGAATACTGATTCACCCCCCTTTTAGTATTTACAACAATTGGTATCAGAGCTTGGTTCCTTCAATAGCAGTTTAACAGCTGGAAGGAGGTCATGGAGCATACCAAGAATGGTGTACCTCTATTTAATGAAAATAATTATGCACTCTGGAAAGGAAGAATGGAGGTCTATCTCTTGGTGCAAGGTTACAAAGTATGGGACACTGTTCAAAATGGATTTACATCAACTACGGATGAACAAGGTAAGAAGAATTTGGTAAATGATGCAAAAGAAAAGAATATTATTATCGGTGGACTTATTGAATCTGCTTATCATAAGGTGTTGGGTTGTAAAACTGCCAAAAATGTATGGGACAAGCTTGAGAATATATATGCAAGTGACTCAAATGTCAAAGAAGCAAAGCTTCAAATCTATAGAGAAAAATTTGAGCAACTCAGAATGAAAGAAGATTGCAACATTGTTGCATACTTCCAATACATTGATGAAATAACCAATACTTTGGAAGGATTGGGAGAGCCAGTTGACGAGAAGACTATTATACGGAAGATTCTTAGAACGTTACCAGGGAGATTCAACCCAAAGGTATCGATCTTAGAATACAGTGCAAATCTGGACAAACTCAGCAAAGAGGAATTACATGGAGTTCTCATAGCATATGAAATGATACTTGATGAAGAAGAGGGTACTTCGCATCTAGAAACTGTGTTCGTTGCATCTAAGAAAACCAATAAGGATAAACAACCTTCAATTGAAAAGACATGCACCTGCAAGTGTGAAGAAAATGGAGATGATGAAGAAGGTCTTTCAGATGAAGAATATGCTTACTTCATGAGAAAACTAAAAATTGGTAAGGGAAAATTCAAAGGTAAACTTCCATTGATATGTTTCAGCTGTAATGAGGTTGGGCATTTTGCAGCAAAATGTCCAAATAGAAGTAATGGCAACTCAAAAGGAAAGAAAGGCTTTAAGAAATTCAACAAGCAAGGATCCAAAAGGAATTTTCTCTCTAAAGAAGATAGCTCATCATCCGATGAGGACAATGACAGTGAAGAAGAAGCCAATGAGAGAGTATTGTTTATGGCCAAGCACAATAAACAAGAGGTATCAAACAACGAAGAAGAAGGATGGACCATAGAATAATTTTATGAGGAAGCAATCAAGCTTATAAAAGATCTCAAGGCGGAGAATATCCGTTCCAAAACTCTTGAAGAACAAGTTCAAGGTCTCAAAATTGAAGTTGAAGAACACAAATGCATTGACGAGTCACTTCAAAAGAAGTTGGAAGAAAGCAACCAAGAAAGGGAAGACTTAGAAGCCTAAGTAGTCTCGCTGCGTGAGGAAGTGAAGAAAGGAAAAAATATCCAAAAATATTCCAACAGCTCAAGGGCATTGGAAGAACTCATCAACAATCAACGATCTTACAACGACAAAACTGGCATCAGTTACAAAGAAGAAGAAGCGGGACCTTCTACAACAAAATACAATGAACCTATGAGATCTGACATGCATGTAGACTTCATTGGACAAGATTCGCAAGAACAGCCTTGGAAGATAATTCCTCGACGAAAATTTCCATCCAGGTACCAACATATTTTTTATGGCTACTATTATTCATGTGGAAAATTTGGTCATAAAGCTGTAGAATGTCGCACGTACCCTAGGAATGAATACAATTCCAGGAGATCTGTCAAATATGAACCTCCCAGGGCTCAGCGAAATATCAATAGATTTGAACATTTAAGAAATAATATTGAATGTTACAAATGTCGAAACTTTGGACACATAGCCAAAGACTGCAGACTTGAAAATCCTCCAGAAGAATCTTCAAAGCCACAGAATGAATGAATATGGAAGAAGAAGAAGAGTGATAATTGTGCTCTCGCTCTCAAGGCTCAAAAGAACAAAGATGTGTGGTATGTTGATAGCAGTTGCTCAATGCATATGACTGGAGATAGAAATAAATTTTTATCTCTGAAAGAGAAGAAGGATGGAACCATGTCCTTTGGAAATGATGGATCTTCAAATTTTATAGGATCAGGTACTGTCACTCTCGGAAGCAAAGATGTTCTAGCCAAGAATGTTCTATTGGTTGAAAACATGAATCAAAATCTGCTCAGTGTTGGACAAATGTGTGATCAAGGACACACAATACTATTCAACTCCACGAAATGTGAAATCAAGAAAGGCGTGTATGGTGAAATTGTGTCTACAGCAAGTCGAGCTCCAAACGACATATATGTTCTAGATGAAGCAACCAAAGCATGTCTAATAGCTAAAGAGGATGATACAATAATTGGTAGCAATGATGATCAACTAAGTAAGAAGTTTTCTACAAAGGTGCAAAGTGATTTCGAGATGTCTTTACTTGGTGAGCTGACATACTTCTTAGGGCTTCAAATATCTCAGCAAGAGAAAGGAATATTTATATGTCAAGCCAAGTACATCAAGGAAATTCTCAAGAAATTTAAAATGGAAGAT
>JAXQQM020069629.1:0-10909 GCA_034641835.2 Pinus albicaulis
GGTACAGAAGCATATTTCCTCCTTTATTCAAATTCGCACCATCTTTTCTTTTAAATCCATTTTCTAATGTTTTTTTTGAGATCAAAACCCCAATATCTCCATTTAATTTTATTGTCTCCGCCCAAAGATTTACTTTATAATGTCTAAAACACACATATTTTATATATCGGGCTGAGGCCCCTTAGATCTTAGCCCCTCCCGCCTCGATTTTCATGTAACCCGAGCTTCAGGACCACCGGCCGAAAGGGAAAGGGGCTTATTGTTTATTACCCAGGGTGCCGTCGCAACCATCCGATCAAATTAAATCTACGAAGAAGGGCATTGACCTAAATTATATGGAGGGCCCCGCGTACATACCCCGCGCACAAGGAACCAGTGGTATCTTCCCCGCACCACCTTCATCGACAAGGCGGTATTGCCCACGAGAGCAGCGATCCCATCCAGGAGGCGCCACGTGTTTTGGAGTACGAGTAGAAAACCGCTTTTTCCCCGCGCGCTAAAGGACGTCCCATCGCCGGGCAGCGGAACCCTTGGGAGTCGT
This sequence comes from Pinus albicaulis, assembly GCA_034641835.2. Classification (NCBI taxonomy): domain Eukaryota; kingdom Viridiplantae; phylum Streptophyta; class Pinopsida; order Pinales; family Pinaceae; genus Pinus; species Pinus albicaulis. The sequence goes on from JAXQQM020069629.1 coordinate 542, forward strand.
TAGATCTACCAAGCCCGATCTGACGGTGGGCTTTCCCGGGAGTTGCTCGCATGTTATTTTACCTCCGCCGTATTATGTGGCCCGCCACCGTGTTGTTTTCGTCCACCTCCACTCGTTTATCCCCCCGCCACGTCATCTCCCCCACTAGTCTCCCATGTGCCTATGTGTCTCGCCCCCGTAGATCCATATTATTTCCCCGCGCCAATATATATAGATATATGTGTGTTTTTACATGTTTAATTCATAATTCGCCGCTATTCTTTCTCCGCGACCATACTGTGTCACATTTCGCCCATTCGCGAAAACCTCCATCGTTTTCATTCCACTACCCTGAGTGTTTTCTTCTTCCGTCCGTGTCCTTCTCATCTTCCCCATTTCCACCTCCATCATCCAAGCCTTTGTATGTGTCCGTTTTTCTAATAATTTTGAGGGTTTTGCAGGTTACGGAATAGCAGGAAGATATTTTAATCCGATGCTGCTGCTACAAAAGTCGAGGGCCCATAAAGGACGTTTTTCTGTGGATAAAGTTTAATGAAGAAGCGGAGGGTAGGTTCAAGAAATGACCATTATTAAAGAAGGCATAGATGTAAATTCTCAGAACCCTCCAGAAGAATTCGTCCCGCATTTAAGGTGGGACTCTAATTCAAAATCGAAAATAGGAAGTGATACGATCTTGAATGGAAGATTTTGGGCCTCTCTACGGTGGCAATTTGCCTTCGGCGGGAGCATCACGATGTATATATTTTATTATTTCGTATGCCGTGTACATAAGAATTTTTATCTCCCGACGTGGTATGTATACGGGTGGTTGTTCTTGTTATAACTTGTCATTCATAAAAGGCGCGAGTGTTTTCCGCCATGGGATTGAAATACGCAATCTTAAATTACTCCTTTTCCTTCCCCCCCTCGGCCCCAAGTTTCAGTCCTCTCTATAAATACCAAAAAAGAAGACATTGTCAGGGTTCCAGATTTCTGTAAGCAAGCTGTGCAGCGAGAAGACTATTGTATTCATCTTGTGACATTTTTGTATGAAGTTTCAGAGCCCGTAGGGTCTCAGTGAGGGGGGGGGTTATGACTGTATTGAGGATTCTGATCTTTGATATATCCCAGTATGTAACTTTTCTTATGTGTTAATATATCATCTCTTTTCATGCTAAACTTCCTTCTTATATCATGTTCTATAATGCGAGTGGCTCACTAGTTTGCAGTAAGGATTCATCTTAAGTGGTGCCCTTTCTGGAATTAGTCAAGCGCTTTAAATAGGCCTAGAAGTGATATGATGTTCCATGTTAACTCTTTCACAATTTCTGCTATATTAGTGGCTTAAGGATTCGTAAATTGATGCGCCCTTCTGCCAATAATATATTCTTATGTTTCCTCATTGTCTGCACTTCTTGATATTTGATTTCTGTGGTATATTATATGAATCGGCCCTCTGTATAGTAAAGCGGTCTCTTAACTGTCTGATACTTTCATGCTGAAGTTAAACATTATGCCTTTACATTACTCCTATCCCTGTATCAGCCTCTGATAGAAAATTTGGACCCATTCAATCTAGTTCAATCTCCTTGTTTAGAACAAGAGATAGTAGGTGAGTCCCTTGGACTGACAACCCAAACTATAAAGGACTCCTTGCTATATTAAGATGTCCTAGGCACTGGTCTATGGCAACTCTAGGCTGTCTCTAGGAGGGTGACAAAATCATCCACAACATCTTTCTGGCGCCGTTGCCGGGGACACGAATTCAAGAATATCAGTTTCCCTGGGTTTTCGACAAATTATTTCACTCTCTAATCAGGTGAGCATAGAGAGGTGAAGAGTTGCAGATTTCTCACCTTGGCGACTCCACTGGTCATTACTTGATAAATCATATTGGTAGTCCTGGCTTCTCGAAAGCCACATTTGAGGTCAGATACAGCTCAACTGAAAACACCCTACGTGTCTGACCCAGAGAAGATCATTCATAAAAGAGTTTGGAAAGAGAAGAAGATAGCCCGTGCTGAAAGCCCTGAATATCCTATTGAAGATTATCCGCCCTCTTCTTCTCAAGAAGTTAGAACAGAAAACCCCTAGTTTTATCTAGAGACTCCACGTAGGGGAAATACCGGGATTGAGGGAGAAGATTCTCACCCTACCTTAGAGACTGAAGAGATTAAGGAGGTCACAGAAGTAGTTGCTGTTAACCGTGAGCTATTCCCATCTACACCTCAGACCTTTGTGCAATATATTCCCATTGTTATTCGTACTCTGCTTCCTCCTACTCCTCTCCCTTTATTTGTACCTCAGATTGTTGTGCAACCCCCACCACCTTCAATGGCCAATGTCCCTGCATTTCTCCTGAACAAGTATGCTCCTCTGGCTTTACCCCAGGTGTTGAATGATATGCCGCAGGACTATCTGAAGATTCTGCCAAGGTTCAATGGTGAAAATGATATTGATGCTCAAAAACATCTCGAGACCTTCTGCTCTTTTGCAGAAAATTTGAATGTGGAACACCTGGATGTAGTTTTGAGGTTATTTGTACAGTATTTGGAGGGTGAAGCCAGAAAATGGTTTAAAACATTGGGAAATCGTTCAATAACCACATGGGACCAAATGGAAAACGCTTTTCTCAGAAAGTGGGGAGAAAAGAAAGATTATGGAATGTGCCTTACTGAATTCAACACTTTGAAGAAGAAGCCAAATGAAGGAGTATCAGAGTTTATCAAAAGATTCAACAAGCTATATTTGAGCCTGCCTCCTGAAATGAAGCCACATGAAGCTGCGGCCAAGATAATTTTTATAGCAGCCTTCGATTTTGATTTTGGATTTGCTTTGAGGGAAAGAAAGCCTGTCACATTGGATGATGCGCAGTCAGATGCTTTGGAATTAGAAGCAAACTTTGCCTCTACGGGAAGGTTAAAAGGAAAGGTCGAGCAAGAAACCAAAAGAAAAGGCAAAGAAGAGGTTTCTACCTCTACTCAAGAAAAAGATTCAGATAAGATGGATGAGATAAGCAAGATGATAAAGAAGATGGTCAAGCTGGAACTGGAAGCAAAAAATGCAGCTCCCAAGAACTATTACAATGCTCCAAATAGAGGATATAATCCCCAGTACAGAAGGCCACCCCTTCAGATATTGCCGAGGGAAGCGAAAGAACAGCAAGATCAGGTACCTCATCCCTTGTACCTGGAAGGACCAGTAGATGACTCCGCTGGAGATGCATCTTATGGGTTAGAAGATTCAAATCTGGCCTTTTCAAATAATGATGATATGGAGTGCCCGGTGCAAGCAGAAGATGAAGAAGCTGAGATTGACCATTACTGCAAGCAATTTGCTAATTTCATGGAAGCCCAGTTCAACGTCAGATATGATCTCAGATCCTCAAGGAAGAGAACCAGAACTCAGGAGCAAGAGGAAGAAATGCCTCAGAAAGAAGCATCTGCTCAGAAGGAGTCAGCAACGAAGAAGAATGTGGAAAAAGGTAAGAATTTCCTGAATACTCCCTTGCAGTCAAATGATCAGTTTCCTTCTTCCTCTAAAATAGCCAGTCCCTCTAATGCTGAGCCAGTGTCAAAGGAAGTCAAGTCCTCAGTTGAGAATAAGGAGTCAAAAGAAGTAATGGTAGAAAAGTCCACATCTGCTTTTAATCTGCAGAAAGAGCTTGAAAAGATTAAGATTCCCGTTCCTCTGACTGAATTGTTAAAACAGCCGGTATATCAGTCTCAAGTTACTTCTTTCGTACACCCTCCTGAACTACCCATTGCACCTGATAGTTTAAATCTTCAAGAAGAGAGACCAATGGTAGTCTTTGGCCCACATGTCGAGGAGATAGACCCTTCTACTCCTCCATTTTATGTGTCCCTAGTCATTCATGACCTGCTGCTTCACAATTGTATGTTAGATTCTGGGGCCTCCCATAATCTTATGCCTCTGTCTGTCATGGAACAATTAGGACTGCAAATTACAAGACCATATAAAGATCTATATTCATTTGATTCTAAAAGGGTTAAATGCTTGGGAATGATAAAAGATTTAGTAGTCAATTTAGCTCAAATCCCAGTAAAAAGTGTGGTCATGGACATTGTAGTTGCTGATATCCCAGCACGCTTTGGCATGTTGTTGTCAAGGTCCTGGGGAACTAAGATTGGGGGATCAATTAAATTGGATTTGACATATGCTACTGTCCCAGTCTTTGGTGGTCAGGAGAGGAGGCTTTATAGGGAGACCAGATTTGCTAAAATGGTGACCACTGCTGATTGCCCAGACAATTCTCCAGTTTATAATAAAGAGGGTGATTTTTCATGTTTGATGTTGGAGGAAAATCAGGATTATGCACTTGAGTCCCTCTCTGGTCAATTTCAAGCTAAGCAGCCTAAAGGAGGTCAGGAATCAGGAGTATGGACTTTGCATTTTGATGGAGCAAATTCCAGGGAAGGTAATGGGGCTGGGGTATTGTTAATCTCCCCCACTGGAAAATGGGTACCGCTGTCTTTCAAATTGGAGTATGAAGCTACGAACAATGTAGCTGAGTATGAAGCATTGTTATTGGGCCTACAGACAGCTAGAAACATGGGCATCCAATGTCTGAAAGTATTGGGAGACTCTGAGCTAATAGTGAGGCAGATTAAGAATGAATGTCAAGCTAAACATCCTCGGATCAGAGCATATAGAAATGAAGTATGGGACATAATAGAAAATTTCTTCTTAGCATTTAATATACAGTTTATGCCCCGGGAACATAACAAGATAGCAGACTCTTTAGCTGTGGCTGCCAGTACGTTCCGGCCTCCTCAGAACCCATTGTTAAGATATGAAGTGGAGGTACGTTACAGACCATCCATCCCAGACAATATAAAGCATTGGCAGGTCTTTGAAGATGACGATCAGATGAAGAGATTTATGGAGACAGTGGGAGAATTCACAGGTATGGAAATTGATGATGATGAGGAGGAAGAAGCTGAAAATATTGCTGAAGGTAAATGGGAAAAGAGTATAGCAGGAAATAAAGTGCTGCAGCTGAAAGGAAATGTCATCCCTAGAGGTCTAGTGCCTCTAGAAAGATTATTCAATAAGAATGATGTTCCCATGCAGCCAAACAAAGCAGTAGAAGAAGACCAAATGAGAGACTTGAATCTGGGTTCTGCTACTGATCCCAAAATTGTTAAGTTATCTAAAAGAATCTCAGAGGAATATAAGGAAAAGTATTTGAAGTTATTTCAGTCTTATAAAGATGTCTTTGCCTGGTCCTATGAGGACCTAAAAACTTTTGATGTAAATGTTATACAACACAAGATTCCACTCAGGGAAGATGCAAAGCCATATAAACAGAAGCTCAGGCAGATTAACCCCCTGCTTCTTCCCTCAATTGAGAAAGAAATTAGAAAATTGTTGAAGGCCAAAATAATTGTGCCCTTGAGGTACTCAGAATGGATAGCGAATCTTGTTCCTGTCAGAAAGAAGAATGGAGAAATCAGGCTATGTGTGGATTTCAGGAATTTAAATAGGGCATCTCTCAAGGATAATTATCCACTGCCTAAAATGGACCACATCCTGCAGAAAGTAGTAGGAGCATCCAGAATGTCAATGATGGATGGATTTTCAGGCTACAATCAGGTAGCTGTTTTCCCAGAAGATCAGAAGAAAACTGCATTTACTACACCATGGGGAACCTTTATGTACGCCAGGATGCCATTTGGATTGATTAATGCAGGAGCTACTTTTCAGAGGGCAATGGATATAGCCTTTGTTGGAGAACAGGACAAGTTTCTGGTAGTTTATCTTGATGATATCACAGTGTTTTCAAAAAATGATGATGAGCATATTGAGCATTTAAGAAGAACTTTTGAAAAATGCAGAAGGTATGGCCTTTCTCTCAATCCTCAAAAGTCTTTATTTGCATTAGATGAGGGAAAACTCCTAGGGCACATTGTAACAAAAGATGGAGTCAAGATAGACCCTAAGAGAGTTGAAGTAATAAACAGCATACCTTTGCCCAGAAATAAGAAAGAAGTACAGGTATTCTTAGGCCGAATTAATTTCTTGAGAAGGTTTATTCCTAACTATGCAGAAATAGTTAGGCATATAACCAATATGTTGAAAAAGGAGAATGAAGTTAGGTGGTCTCGGGAGTCTAGAGATGCATTCACAAGAATCAAGCAGGCATTTGTTGAAGCTCATGTATTAGTTGGACCAGACTATAGTAAACCATTTATGGTATTTTCATTTGCTTCACCTCACACAATCGCTGGAGTATTACTGCAGAAAAATGAAGAGGGATATGAACAGCCCATAGCGTTCTTCAGTCAGGTATTGTATGATGCTGAATTGAAATATAATATATTGGAGAAGCAGGCATATGCCCTGGTAAAGTCCCTTAAAGCTTTTAGAGTTTATATTTTGCAATCCCATATTACTGCTTATGTTCCCACAGCAGCTGTAAAAGACATTCTAGTTCAGGGAGACAGTGAGGGCAGAAGGGGAAGATGGATTGCAAAAATCCAGGAGTATGATCTAGACATAAAGCCTACTAAATTGATCAAGGGACAGGGACTTGCCAAGATGTTATCGGAATCTAATCATCAGGCTCTGGGCATTAATTTATCCATGATGGCAAACGAAGAATCAGAAAAAGAAGAGGAGCAACATGGATTAGAAAGGGCCACACAAAAGGTGCATGTGAAATACCTGACTAGTCCTTGGTATAAGCAAATAGTTGAATACCTGCTGACACTTAGCTGTCCACCAGGCTGTGACAAAGCAAAGTACAGAGCTGTAAGGATGAGGTCTCAGAAGTACGTCATTGCCAACGGAAAACTCTATTGGAGAGACCCTCTGGGTATATTGCTGTTATGCCTCACAGAAAATGAAGTGCAGAATATATTGACAGAATTCCATGAGGGAATATGCGGAGGACACTATAGCTGGAGGGCTACAACCAATAAAATCTTGAAGGCTAGTTTTTACTGGCCAAAATTGTATTCGGATACCTTTTCTTGGGTCAGAGCATGTGACAAGTGTCAAAGATTTGCAGAAAGACAGAAGTTAGCATCTTTGCCCTTGATTCCCATTCATGTAAATGAACCCTTCCAGAAATGGGGATTAGATTTTATAGGAGAAATACACCCCCCATCAAGTGGCCAACACAAATGGATACTGACAGCCACAGACTATTTCACGAAATGGGTGGAAGCCATACCTACAAGAAGAGCTACAGATGCTGTAATCATGAATTTTTTAGAAGACAATATCATATCTAGGTTTGGCTGTCCTGCAAGGATTGTAACTGATAATGCTCAAGCTTTTAAGTCTGCCAGATTTGTAAGTTTCTGCCAAAGGTATAATATTGTATTAACTCATTCCACGGCATATTACCCCCAGGGGAACGGTTTAGCAGAATCATCTAATAAAACCCTGGTGAGGGCCCTGAAGAAAACGATAGCTGAAAATCAGAAAAATTGGGACTCTCAATTGAAGTTTGCTCTGTGGGCAAATAGGATAACCAGCAAAAGAGCAACAGGAAAGTCTCCATATGAGCTGGTGTATGGGCGGGCTGCAGTGTTTCCTGTGCAATTGGCATTGCCAGTGGCACGTTTCTTGCAGGAAAGCCAGGATGAACCAGATGAGATGACTAGGAGAATTAATCAACTGGTAGAATTGGAAGAAACCAGGAACCAGGTAGACCAGAGATTAATGGAATACCAGGAGAAAATGAAGAAGGTCTTTGATTAGCATGCAAAGGGTAGAAATTTTCAAATTGGAGACCTGGTTCTTAGATGGGATGTTCGCAGAGCAGAAAAGGGCAAGCACGCTAAGTTTGATCCATTATGGTTTGGTCCATTCAGAATCGTGAGTCAGGGGGGGAATAATACTTTTATGTTGGAGAATCTACAGGGTGATTTGTTGGATGCGCCCGTAAATGGCCAATTCCTCAAGCCATATTTTCAATTCTGACCCAAGTGAAAAATGCCAGACTGTATATACTGTATATAAATTGCTTTGATTTTAATTTTTGCAAAGGAAGAAGAATTTTGATAATTACCTGGAGAAGAAGCATGGAGAGAATAGAGAAGCGAAATGAGGAATTGAACGGTCTGCATGTTCTCGACATGTTCGAGGACGAACATGCCGTCCCCAGATGGAGCCGATGTTGTACATGTTTCCTCCTTTATTCAAATTCCCACCATCTCTTCTTTTAAATCCATTTTCTAATGTTTTTGAGATCAAAACCCCAATATCTCCATTCAATTTTATTGTCTCCGCTCGAAGATTTACCCTATAACGTCTAAGACACGCATATTTTATATATCGGGCCGAAGCCCCTTAGACCTTAGCCCCTCCCGCCTTGATTTTCATGTAACCCGAGCTTCAAAACCACCGGCCGAAAGGGAAAGGGGGCTTATCGTTTGAAGTCCCGGGCACCGTCGCAACCATTCGATCGAATTAAATCAACGGCGCGGCATTGAACTTATATGGAGGGCCCCACATACATACCCCACGCACAAGGAACCAGTGGTATCTTCCCCGCACCACCTTCATCGACAAGGCGGTATTGCCCACGAGAGCAGCGATCCCATCCAGGAGGCGCCACGTGTTTTGGGTACGAGCGGAAAACCGCTTTTTCCCCGCGCGCTAAAGGACGTCCCATCGCCGGGCAGCGGAACCCTGGGGAGCCGTTAGATCAACCAAGCCCGATCTGACGGCGGGCTTTCCCTGGAGTTGCTCGCATGTTATTCTACCTCCGTCGTACTATGTGGCCCGCCACCATGTTGTTTTCGTCCACCTCCACCCGTTTATCCCTCCGCCACGTCGTCTCCCCACTAGCCTCCCATGCGCCTATGTGTCTCGCCCCCGTAGATCCATATTATTTCCCCGCACCAATATATATATAGATATATGTGTGTTTACATGTTTAATTCATAATTCGCCGCTATTCTTTCCCCCGCGACCAGACTGTGTCACATTTCGCCCATTCGCGAAAACCTCCATCGTTTTCATTCCACTACTCTGAGTGTTTATCTTCTTCCGTCCGTGTCCTTCTCATCTTCCCCATTTCCACCTCCATCATCCACGCCTTTGTATGTGTCTGTTTTTCCTAACAATTTTGAGGGTTTTGCAGGTTACGGAATAGCAGGAAGATATTTTAACCCGTTGCTGCTGTTACAAAAGTCCAGGGCCATTAAAGGACATTTTTCTGTGGATGAAGTTTAATGAAGAAGCGGAGGGTAGGTTCAAGAAATGACCATTATTAAAGAAGGCATAAATGTAAATTCTCAGAACCCTCCAGAGAAGTTCACCTCGCATTTAAGGTCCGGGACTCTAATTCAAAATCAAAGACCGGGCGTACAGTACTGAATGGAAGATTTTCTCAGGCCTCTCACGGTAGCAGATTTGCCTTCAGCCAGAAGCATCCCGATGTATATATTTTATTATTTCTGTCTTGTACATAAGGAGATTTTTATCTCCCAGCATTAATTTCTGTATACAGGTGGTTAGGTATTTATTTATAACTTGTCATTCATAAAAAGGCGCGATTGTTTTCCGCCATGGGATTGAAATGTAATCATTAATTGCTTCTTTTCCTTCCCCCCCCTCGGCTAGAAGTTTCAGTCCTCTCTATAAATACCAAAAAAGAAGACATTGTCAGGGTTCCAGATTTCTGTAAGCAAGCTGTGCAGCGAGAAGACTATTGTATTCATCTTGTGACATTTTTGTATGAAGTTTCAGAGCCCGTAGGGTCTCAGTGAGGGGGGGGTTATGACTGTATTGAGGATTCTGATCTTTGATATATCCCAGTATGTAACTTTTCTTATGTGTTAATATACCATCTCTTTTCATGCTAAACTTCCTTCTTATATCATGTTCTAGAATGCGAGTGGCTCACTAGTTTGCAGTAAGGATTCATCTTAAGTGGTGCCCTTTCCGGAATTAGTCAAGCGCTTTAAATAGGCCAAGTGATATGTTGTTCATGTTACTCTTTCAATTTACGCTATATTAGTGGCTTAAGGATTCGTAAATTGATACGCCCTTAACGATAATATATTCTTATGTTTCCTCATTGTACGCACTTCTTGATATTTTGATTTACGTAGTATATTATATGAATCGGCCCTACGTATAGTAAGCGGTCTCTTAGCCATGCGATACTTTCCATCAAAGTTAAACATTATGCCTTTACATTACTCCTGTCAGCAACATGACCTACGGTAGAAAAGTTGGACCCATTCAATCTAATTCAATTTCCTTGTTTAGAACAAGAGATAGTAGAGTGAGTCAGCAGATGACAACCCAGAACTATAAAGGACTCCTTGCTATATTAAGATGTCCTGGGCAACTGGTCTATGGCAACTCTAAGTGTCTCTAGGAGAGTGACAAATTCATCCATGACAA
>JAXQQM020083625.1:0-27642 GCA_034641835.2 Pinus albicaulis
AGGTAACTGCGCAGGTCAAGGAGGGTGAAGGACGCAGTTAGGGTTTTGGAGGGAGTTTAGCACTATAAAAGGTGGGGTTTTCACTCCATTTGGCATTGTTGATTTGATATTGATATTGAGAGCTAGACTTCTGTCTACTTCAGCACGCCGGTTGTTTAGTCGGTCTGCAGCACTGTTTATCTTGACCCAGTGTCTCCGGTGGGAATCTCACCTGCCAACAAGGGGGACTTGAGTGCACCTTTCGGCAGGTGAGCCTTTCGGATTTCGCAGGTGGTTCGCGAGTGGATTTTTGGGTGGACGTTGCGAGAGGAGTTGGCCACTTGGTATTGCCTTGATCCAGGGAGAGAGGACTCGGTTACGGGGAGGACCGGTGATCTTTCGTTGGCGTTGTTGTGTGGTGTTTTGGCAGTGGTTTCAGCGTTTTCCAGCCTTGAGGAGATTGCTATTTCATCCGGAGGTTTTGCAGGAGGATTCAACCCCTTTTCTCAGCGTGTTTCTTGAGCTTCTGCGCTGTTCCTGGGAGAGAGCGTTTTCACTGAGGAGGGTTTATTTGGTGGATTTTCGGAGGTGGAGCATTTGCTTCACGATTTCTGGGTTTTGTCTGGAGGGTTGAGTTCAGCTAGCCTTCCAGTTTTCAGCTCATTCCGGTGTGGGGATGTTAGTTCCGAGTACTTTTAAGCGACGATTCTCTACGCGGTTTTTCTCCCGATCGGTAGAGGCCATGAGTCTGCGGTGCGACCATTTCTTACTGAGAGGGTCTCCCTTGCCTAGAGCAAGGATAGGAATTGCACTCATTGGATATCTTCTTTTCTGCATATTCTCGAGACTAATAAAATGGCTTAGCGTTACGGTATTTTTATGTATTTGTTCCATATTCTAATTACGGCATTTTGTTATATAGCGCCTTATTTATTTACGTGTATTCTTTGTTTATTTCCGGGTCAGGATATTACAAGCAAGCTGAGAGAAGCCCTTGACGAACTTCCTGTAATATGTGCAAATGCCAATAAATCCCCGAAGCTCCGTCACATTCCGCGGCTCTGGCCAATCCCTGATGGCCCTGATCTTCTCCTCGTGGACTCTCACCCCGTCCACTCCTATAATGTGCCCCAGATACAGCATCTCTGTCAACCCGAACTCACACTTGGAGAGCTTGGCATAGAACTGTTGCTCCTCCAAGATGTGCAAAACTGTCTCAATATGCTGGAGGTGCTCCTCCCAAGTCCTGCTATATATAAGTATGTCATCGAAGAAGACCAGCACAAACTTCCTCAGATGACCCCTGAAAATGTGGTTCATGCATGACTGAAAGGTAGCGGGTGCGTTGGTCAGCCCAAAAGGCATGACCAGAAACTCGAAGTGCCCATAATGACACCTGAAGGCGGTCTTGGGAATGTCCTGTTCCCTCACGCGTATCTGATGGTACCCGGATCTCAAGTCAATCTTTGAGAAGAACCGTGCTCCTCTCAGCTCATCCATCAGCTCATCGATCCTGGGGATGGGGTACCTGTTCTTCAGGGTCTTCTTATTCAGAGCCCTGCAGTCAATGCACATGCGCAATGTGTCGTCCTTCTTCTTCACCAACACTACAGAAGAAGCGAAAGGACTCGTGCTGGGCCGAATGTGACCAAGGGCCAGCAACTCCTGGATAGCCCGCTCTATCTCGTCCCGATAGGCCTTGGGATGCCTATACGGTGTGGTAATCACGGCTTGTATCCCCTGCTCAAGCTCGATCGTGTGCTCAAACCCCCGATCCGGTGGCTGCCCTGGTGGAATATCCCCGAAAACCACTGCATACCTGTCGAGAATAGACTGTAGCTCAGGATGCACTGCCTGCCTTGTATCCACTGCCTCTGAAGCCCGCAACTCTACCGCCCACTCTATGTCTCCCTTGCGGAAGGTCGCCTCCATCCTGTGTGCCGACACCGTCTGAGGTGGGTATGTGTGCTGTCCCCGTATCTTCTCATGCCTCCCCGTCTTGGGATCATCCCACTCCATCTCTAGGGCCTTCCAATCTGTCATGACTTTCCCCAGAGTAATAAGCCACTGAACACCCAATATCAGGTTGGTGTCCGGAATGTCCACCACAAAGAAGTGATCTGTCAATGTATAAGTGCCCATCGTCACTGATAGCTCCGGAACATAACGAGCACATGCCATGGTCTGATCTCCTGGGACCAAGACGGAAAACCCATCAAAGCCCTCTGTCTGTATGCCTCTCCGCTCAACCATCTGGGCATCAATAAAGTTGTGGGTGGCCCCACTGTCAACTAAGACTGAAACCCGCAGCCCGCGCACTGTCCCTCGTACGCGCAGCGTCAAGTACTTGGGAACTCCCCGCAATGCGGCTAGAGCTCCCCCAGTAGGTGCAAATGATGCCCCACCTGCTGCGGGTGGTGGAGGTGGTAAGGTACCCTGCACTGCATAACAATCTCCTGCCTCCACGTCATCCCCCTCATCCTCTTCTCCACTGCTCTCGGAGAAGACCTCAATGAAGTGTGCTTTCCCTGCAGCACACCTATGTCCCGGTGCCCAAGGCTCCTGGCAAGTGAAGCACAACCGCTTCCTCCTCAGCTCTCTCCTAGCCTCGTCATCAAACTGCCCCCGTCCAGGATTCGCCTTGGGAGGCGGAACCTTCGTGTCCTTCCCCTTAGGCTGGAAAGCCTGTCTCTGGGGATAGGGTGTCCGAGTCCTGGGTAAGACATCTTGTAAGTCCCGAGTCCTGCTGATGGCATCCTGAAGGGTAGCTGGTCTGGTCGACCGGACTAGGCCACGAAGTGGCTCTGACAATCCCTCCACAAACATGTAAACCATCCGAGCCGCAGACAAATCAGGTACCATCACCGAAATCCTCAGGAAGTCTGAAATGTATGTCTCTGCGCTCCCAGACTGTTTGAGCTTTGTCAGCTCAACAAAGTGCTGCTCCGGATCCCTCCTGTCAAAGCGCTCTATCACCCTCCGGGTAAACTCGGCATATGTCGTCACTGCAGAATGTCCGAGTGTCGTCATCCCATGGAACCACCAGTCCTGGGCCTCACCGTCCAGATGTAATGTTGCCACCTTAATGGCCTCTGACTGCGACATCGGGTTAAGCCGGAAATAGATGTCCAGCTTCTCCACCCAAGACATTGCCGAACTGTTTGATGAGCCGTCAAACGTGGGCAAATGAAATCTACTAGCTGCGCGGTGGTCATCACAGTGGTGCCTGTGCCCTCGGTGATGATCACGGGGTCTAATGTCATGCTGGACCTGGATATAGTCTCTGAAGGTGATAGAATCCATGAATGCGGAGTCCAATGCTTTGGTACTCGTAAAAAAAGGGTAGTCAGGCCAGGATCTATCTCTAGGTTTGCTATCCTATCGTCTGCGCCGGGGAAGGTAGGCATGGTGATCGCGTGGGTCTTGGAATATCCCTGTGCACCTCCTGTACTCTTGCCCACAATCCTGCAGCAGAATGTGGGCATAGTGGTTGCGTGGTGCGAGATGCCTGATAGGATAGCATCATGCCTTGGCACGTGGTGAGACATGCCGTCCCTCACGAGCCCTGGAAAACCCTACGAGGTTTCCTACGTACGATCTCGTAGTGATGAGGTCTCTGTGTCATCTCCTGCATGTGATGGAGGAGTGTATCCCATCTCCTCGAACCCTCCTCGTCTGCCATCGGGTTACGCTGCTCTGTGTCCCTTGCAGGCTGCTCCTGCTCTGAATCTGTCTCAGGTGGCTCCTGATCAGAATCCCTCTCTTCGAAGGGAAACTCCCACCTACTCTCAACGTCTCTGTGTCTCCTCTGATCAAAGTAGGGATTATCCCCGGGCGTCATAGACTGCTAGCACCACAGGCTGAGCCAGAACTATGCTCCGATACCACTGTAATATCCCCAACGGGAAATAAACAGTAATACACAACAAAACAACAAGCAACTATATAGAACAAAATGCCGGAACTAGAATATGGAACAAATACACATAAAATACCATAACGCTAAGCCATTTTATTAATCTGAGAATACATGTATAAGGGTACAAGAGATAATCAGAATGAGTGCACCTATCCTTGCTCTAGGCAAGTGGAGACCCTCTCAGAATAAGAAATGGCTACAACAGAAACTGCGTCCTAGCTGCTGGAGAAAACTGCCGTAGAAAACTGCTGCTACAAGGTACTGGAACTAGGGGTTGATCCCCACACCAGAATGAGCTGAAAATCGGAAGGCTAGCTGTACTCAACCCTCCGGACAAAACCCAGAAACCGTGAAGCAAGTGCTCCACCTCCGAAAATCCACCAAACAACCCCTCCTCAATGAAAATGTCGTCTCTCCCAGGAACAGCGCAGAAGCTCAAGGAAAACGCTGGGAAAGGGGCCAAAATCCTCCTGCAAAACCTCCGGCTGAAACAACAATCTCCCAAGACTGAAAAACGCTGAAACCACCACCAAATCACCTCACAACTGCGCTGCACAACAATGACTGCGTCCTCCCTGCTGAAACTGCGTCCTCTCTCCTGGACTGCGCAGTCACTCCAAGGGGCTAGCTCCTCTGCAACGTCCACCCAAAATCCACTGCAAATCACCTACAGAAACTGAAGGAAATACCTTGCCCGAGCAGGCACTCGAAGTCCCCCGGGGCCAAGGGCAAGATCTCCGACCGGAGACACTCAGTTCGCACTAAACAGTGCTGCAGACCGACTAAACAACCGGCGTGCTGAACTAGACAGAAGTCTAGCTCTCAATATCAATAACATATCAATAATACCAAATGGAGTGAAAACCCCACCTTTTATAGCGCTAACTCCCTCAAAAACCCTAACTGCGTCCTTGACCTCCTCCTTGACCTGCGCAGTTACCTTAGGAGCCTACGTGAGGCCTCCCCTCATGTGTGTGTGGACCCCCAAGGCTATCCCCTTTAAGTCACAACGTTCATCAACTAGGAAGCACTTTATTTTATTAAAGTGAGTTGACCCCCTATTTCTCACTTTATTTATTAATTTAACTAAAGGCGACAAAACTATACAAAAATGAAATATTCCAATTAGCAGTGCTAATTAGGAATATTACAAAATGTAATAACCTTTCTAAGATTATCTCCAAGTTTTTACACTGAATGTAGCACAACTCATAACCACTGTATTCTTTCCAATAACTTAAGAATATTCTTTCCAAGAATATATCTATATATATAAATATAAATCAGAGGGACACATTTCATGCAGTCAAATGAAATTTCAACTTAATCATATGGGAAATACCTGGAATGCAGCTGATGGTTTAATGGTGGCTCTCCTCCCGTGATGTTGTGGTCAGATTGAACAGTTTACCAAAACAATATAATCCTCCCAACCGATCTAGGAACAATCCTAGACCCAGAAGATCACTCTTCTGCCCCCGTGCCCAGAATCCCGAAAACAGTGAAACTCCCTTCCAGAACTCTTCGTATCCTTCAATCCTTTTGTTGGTCAGAGTGCAGAATTTTCCTCCTTCCAAAAAAAAACCGTCCCCTTCCTCCACATCCTCCCCCTTATATCAATTTCTCCACTGCCCTCAACTCCCGTAGATATTATCTCACGTGGTGAGGGTGGGTATGTACTTAAGGGAGATATGTTCATTGGTTGAGATTATAAACTTAGAGATAAGGTTTTGGGGTTAAGTGCATGAAATATTCATATCGAATCCTTATCTAGTTACATAGATGTGAAGGCTTTAAGTAGAGCTTAATTTGAATTTAATTTGTATTATGTTTGTTTTTAACTTAATTAATTTACCTCAATTAAATTATATTATTACTTTATTGGTTCACCCCCATATGATTTTTAACTAAATTATAATCTGATTTTGATAAATAACACTCTCCCATGCATATGCAGATAGAGCGGTATACGTGCTAGGTATCTTGTTGATATTTCGTTATATCATGGCGAGATAAAATATATAGTAATATTCAATTCGTTATTCTTACTTAGGTAGCCTTAATACCAGTGCAGGGTATGCGATATAGGCATATGTAGCTATCACATGCGTATGTCGTATACCGCGACGGACACGAATACCAGGGAATGGCCACATATACAAACCATGACCGTTATTCTCCACTTCAATCTAAACTCCCGATGAGGTTTTCCGGTAAGAACCTACCCACGTCTCACATTTTAGAGTTTTTGGATGTCTTATTTTCACAAAGAGAAGAGGAGCAAGTTGGATGCTTCGGGAAGAAAGGAATGCAGGGCTACAACGAAACTTCGAAGACCTATAGAGTCTATGTGCCTGGTCAAAGGGAAGTGGAGATATGCCACGATGTTACCTTTGACGAAGATGCTTCCCTGAGGAAAGCAGTCAATCTTCCGAGATCTAAGGAAGATCGTGAAGCAAGGCCTGGAAATCAAGAAGAACGGAAGGATAAGACGATGCCCGATGCCGAAGGACCGATGGACCCGATTGATCCACCTCCTTCAATAGGGAAGAGACCATCATGGCTCAGGGACACTCTCGAGGATGTTGAGGGACATATGGCCCCAAGGGGGACATTCCATGAAAGCAAGAAGCCAAGTAGATACCAAGGGTATCTAGTAGCCATGAGTACTATTGTACAATCTGAGCCCTTATCTTTTGAGGAAGACGTAAAGCATCAAGTCCGGCCAGATGCTGCGCACGGCATGAGTCCATAATGAAGAATGATGTCCGGGATGTGGTTCCAAGAGCCAAGGACAAAGCAGCTACCTCGAGACCTCGAAATGGCTCTACAAGATCAAGCATGGATCTGATGGAAGTGCTGAAAAATTCAAGGCAAGGTTCGTTGCCCGTGGCTTCTCTCAAAAAGAAGGCATAGATTATGATGACATATTTGCACCTGTGGCCCGATATACCACCATTTGATCTATTATAGCCCTTGCCGCTACGCAAGGATGGAGTCTTCATCAGATGGATGTGAAGACCACATTTCTGCATGGTGCAATAAAGGAAGAGGTATATGTGGAGCAACCTCTGGGGTTCAAAGTCCAGGATCGGGACACCCATGTCTGCAGGTTGAAGAAGGCCCTCTATGGGCTGAAGCAAGCACCCAAAGCTTGGTACGAGAGGATAGATAGCTACTTGATGAAGCTGGGCTTCACTTGTAGAATAAGATCCTAACCTTATCAATGTTGTCAGGAGAAGTCTCTATCTCCGGGTGTCGTATGGATGACCTTAAGTCGACAAAGTTAGACCCTCTCATTCACAGAGAGAGCTCGCTTTTGAGTTCGTTAGCTGGGACCTGTGACCGATGCACTATTTCCTAGGCTTGGAGGTCTGCAGAGATTTTCATGATTTTCTCCTTTTCAAGAAAATACATCAGAAGTTTTCTGAAAGATTTGGTATGGTGGACTGTAAGTCCGTGTCGACACTGAAGGAACTCAACTTTAAGAAGTTGAGTGGCAGCGCTGCTGGGCCTATCTTGGCCAATCCTACTGAGTATCGTCAACTCATAGGAGCTTTGATGTTCTTAGTGAACACCCGACCGGATATATGTTTTGCAGTGAACACTTTGAGTCAACAGATGGCTGAGCCTCATCATTTTCACTGGGTTGGTGCCAAGAATCTTCTGAGATATCTTCGGGGCACAATAAACCATGGGCTGAGATACACTGCCGGGAGTGTGACACTCCGTGGATATACTGATGCCGATTGGGCTGGCAGTGTGGTGGATCGTAAGAGCACATCGGGATGCTGCTTCAATCTTGGTTCTGCTTCGATCTCATGGATGAGCAGGAAGCAGAATTCGGTGGCTTTGAGCACCGCGGAGGCCGAATACATTGCTGCTAGTATGGCCTGTTGTGAAGTAGTTTGGTTGCGGAAGCTCTTTAGTGAGCTGTTTGGACATGTGCTAGATACTACTGTGATACTCTGTGATAATCAGAGTGGGATTCGTATGACTGAGAATCCTGTGTTCCACGACCGATCCAAGCATATTGATATCAGGTACCACTTTATCCGGGATATGGTACAGCGAGGCTCCGTAAGGCTCGATCATATAGGAACTGATGAGCAGGTCGCGGATATTCTCACTAAGCCCCTGGGGAAGGTCAAGTTCCTAACCTTCCGTGAGAATCTTGGTATCGTGGAACGACCCTATGATGTGGGTCCCGTTGGACGATGAGCTCTGGGAGCTCTGGGGGGCTTTGGGGATAGCTTCTCGGAGCTATAAGCACTCATGGGGCTAGGCTTGCCGAACCTTGTGGTGCTTCTGCCCCACCGTTGTGATTATTGAGTTGGTTCACCTCTCATTTTTCTATGCCCCGTATGCATCCTACCCATTGAGTTCAGGGCTCATGGGAAGTACCTCTCATTTGGCCAATGAGGTGGGAAAAGCTAGAGACTATTAGCAAAGACTGATGGACGCATTAGAGATTGCCGTACTCCCTATCTAGGATGGCACGGTCCAACCACTTGATCTGGGATCACATAGTGAGGCTTCTACCTAACCCACTTCGAGGCGTGTAACCCAACTTCGGGTTGGTTGGAGACTCTTTGTGAGTCTGATAGAGGTTTCGAACCTCTGGGCTGAATATGTCAGCCGGGGGATGATGTCTTTGTGACCGACCCACTTCTGTTCTGAAATAAAGAGGCCAGCAAAGCAAGTTACGGCGGGATGACGCACGATGTTTGATTGCACTGATGGATGGAGTTCTCCCTAGTTGAGAGGGAGTGTTAAAATTGGACAACTAGGTCCAAACTCCATGTTGTAATGCTCAGATTAAGAGGCTAATATTTTTGTTGGATTCCTCTTTCGGAGAGGTGTAAAATCCATATAAAATATATCTTAATCCGATGAGCAGAACATTTATTTTGAATTTATTATTTATAATAAATTATATGTGCAAGTCGGCCTTAAGGTTTTACACCCCCAGTAGATGTGTCACACACCTCAATGATGGATATAAATACAGTCAAAGTTGGAGAGCATTTCACTCATCTCCTCATCACACATATTTCTCTCTCCATTTCTGATTGGTTCAAGCTCTAAGGAGGCAAATCTGCGGTTCACACGTGGGAGAGGGACGAGGATTGTTTTTGTTGCAGCTAGGGTTTTATCGCAGTTTTGACCAGCATTGACTTTGGTCAACGCTTGGTCCAAAGGAGCTGATTTTTGGCATAGACTTCGATTTATGTAGTCCGTACATTTTGGCACAAGAATCGAGGTCAAAGGTTGACCAAAGACCAAGATGCATTGACTTTTACTTGCTGTTGTTCTGCGTTGACTTTTCTGTGCAGCGTTGATTCTTCTGGGGTTGACTTTGAGTTGACCGTTTTGTTGTTTTGAGGGTTGTTGTGACACACACTGGGCTGGTTGACCAAGGATACTTTGCTGGTTGAAGCATCCTGCTGATCGCCGTAACGCAACAACAAATATATATTTTTCTAGCTTGTCTTCTGTTGATCCACTAGTATGTTCTATCAGCATTTTACTTAATGATTTATGTGATTGTTGTCTAGTACTGAAGAGAAAGTAAAGTTGCATCAAGCATAGCAGATCTACATAAATTTACAACATGATTATAGTCCATAAAATGAGCATATCTCCAAAGGAAAATGGTAAGCTTCTTTATATGTCTTTGAGCATTGATAGCATTATTTCCTCGAAGATCGACAAATTGCTCATGGCGACTCATTTGGAAAACAAAGCGGATACCCTTGGATTTTGGTGAAGTTGCAAGGCCCGTATAAGTCACCCATGATGTCTTGATTTAGAGGATTGGTAAAAAGAAAATGAAGATCAAGGAGAGCTTCCCATCTGAGAAAGTTTAAACGATCTCTAGAATGTAACTTGTTTAACCGAGCTCTTAGAACCTTTTGAGGATCGGAAGCGGGGTTAAAAAGGTTACTAGGATTCCTTCTAGAATATGTTCCCGTGAATGGATTAATAAGTGGAGTCGCCAGATGAAGAATGATGCAAGAAGGGTGCCAAAAAATGTGTCGTTAATGGGATAATGAATAAAGAATGAAGGATCAGAAGATGTTTGATGATTATGAGAAATTGTCGTAAACCCCGAGAACGAAAAATATCTATCCTCGATAACGATGCCAAAACAATGTTGTGTCGTTGGCGGGATAAGGAAAATGAATCTGATTAGCAGATTAAAAATAATGATGATAATTGTCATAAACCCCGACAATGAGCTAACTCGTCCCCGGCAATGGCGCCAAAAAATGTTGTCGCCCAGATTGTATAGGGACTGCAACAACCGCTGAGGGTGGGGGTTGTCACTCTGATTCCCACCCACTCTGTTCTATCTGTCTCCCAGCAGAAGGCCATGGGGGGTAGTTCCAATGGAATGAGGTAAAGGAAAGCAAGTTGGGAACCAACTTGCATAGAAGACACGAATGAATGACCTAGCTACTCGATGGAATTTTAGCAATATTTATGATTAGATTAGATTTTCAAGTATGAGACTAGTGCTTTATGGAGTCACAATTCTTGCTTATTGTAAATTGACATTAATTAACTGATGGACACTCGCTGCTTGAATGGCAGACTAACCTATATGATGTGAAAGTCCTAGGATCTATGTGTGATGCAGTGATCTTAGTTAATTTTAATTATATGCCTAGTCTAAGTAGGACCTTTCCCCTAACTGTTTTGAGAAACAATCATCAAAGTAAGTTGTGAAATGGAAGCCAACAAGAAGCAGGCAATGGCCTGATTAACGATACCTCCCCCTGTGTTCCACCCACCTAGTGCCTCCGACGCTGTAGAGACTGTGGCTCTGACAACTGCAAGGTCATTATGTTAACCACTAGGAAGAGTTGAATCTCTCAAGCTAGTTTGAAAAGGGTTGCCCTAAGAGTCTATCAACCTAGCTTATGCCAGGAGGTAAATTTTTAATGTAGGCTATATCCTAGAATGCTTATGCAAGATGATGAGTGAAATTATCTCGAGTTAAGATTGTTTATGTTATTTAAGTACTTAGGTTGAGATTACACACCGTACTTAACAACAATTAGAGGACAATCTTAATACAAGAAAAGTGCTTAAGGATACAAGTGGCGACGAATCAATTCACAAGGTACTTAGAATAAATTATCCAATTTGTCAATTAGCCAATGACTACACAATGCCAATAAAATTTACTCAAGATGTTCTTATCACAATGCCAATTAGATTCTAAGTGTCAAAGCCACTTATATGAACGAAAAGATCAAAAATTTAGGGCTTAAGTGTATGAGTGCTTTAAGTGTAATATTCAAAAACCCTTGTAACTAGAGAAAGACAAACAATTGTTAGATCTCAAATATCCAAATCAACGGTAATACTTTAGAAAATTCCAGCACTTATTAGACTTATGACAACAACAAGAAAATCACTTTAGATCATGGAATTTACCAAACATATGCAACAATTTTTTTTCCAATGATTAGCGGATATAAATTTATGCATTTAGCCCACTTTAAGATGAAATATTCAGTGATATATCAGATCTGAAGTAACTTATTACAACAGTAAACGAATCATCAGATCAACAAGCTAATGATGCTACAAGTAGTGCCCAAAATGCCCAAAACTAGGAAACATTTACCAAAATTGAAAAAATCAAGTTATTGGGGCTTTTAGAGTGTGATATTAAGAAAATAAGATCTGAAAAACTTCGTACAATAGTGACAAAATTAGAAAACCAATGAGCTACTAGTGCTCGAACAAATGCCAAAAAATGCCTAGAACTTGGAAAAAATTGCCAAAATTTAAAATTTAAATTTTTGAGCCGTTTAGGTGAATTATTCAGACAAAATTTAGATTTGATATATTCAGTTTTGCAGTAAAATTATAGCAAGCAAAAAATCAGATCTAGGCTAGATAACCAATGCCCAAATGCCAAAATTTAGGAAAATTCAAATTTTGCAATTTCGAGTTATTTTGACAGATTTAAATGTGATTTTAGGGCTTATATATCACTATTGTAAACTGAAAATTACAGCAGTGATAAAACAGTGAGAAGTTAGGGTTTAGATAGCAAACCAAGAGGCCTTGGGGCCTTGTAGATGGTTAGGAGGACTTCCAATAAAGATGACCACCTGAAAACACAATGTTAACCCCAAAATCACTGCAAAGCAATCTGTTAGAAATAAAATTCCGATCCCTTGAAAAAAACTTGTTTGCAATCAGATCTAGCCCTTGTAGGGCTTATGATCTTCCTAATTCTTGCAAAATAGGTCCCAAACACTAGCCTTTTAGGTTAAGGGCTAGGGCCTTTAGAAAATGGGTTTCTTTCCCGATTTGAAAATAAGCAACCTACAAAAATAGCCTGAAAACCCTAGACGTCTAGGGTTCTGAGGCCTCTAATGCCAATTTCTTCCTCAATCCTAAAACAAATTTAGAATAGAAACCCAAATACCCAATATAAAAAAATAAATAAATTTCAAAACCCCAAAACCCAAATATATACAAAATCTCAAAAAACCCAAAACCCCAATTAGCAAAAATAATTTACAAATTTAATTTACAAGATTATTTACGAAATTTACAAATATACAAGGGTTTTGAAATTTAAATTTTTTGAGAAAACATTTTTTATGGAGTTCTTTCCTTGATGAATGGCTAAGAACACTTTAAAACCCCAATGCTCACTATAGCCTTAGCGATGATTAAATACACCATACAAATATTTGGGATCCAAGAAAAATAATTCCTGCCCAAGTTTGTGAACTTGGAGAACAAGGACTTAAGTACCTGCAAACACTATGTATTTATCTCAAGACAATTTGTTAATAATATGGTGAATCAAACCACCTAAGATTAGCCCAAAACTATCAATATAATGTTTTTATCTCCATCTAATGAAAAACAAATCTTACCATTTATCAACACAACATAGGGAAGGCCGTAGTCAGTACATACCACAAATCAATGAACATGAAAACCTTGAATTGCACCCCAAAGTCTTTATTATGATATAAAAATTGTTCCCAGCCGGACAATAGCTTACATAAAAGTTTCAACAACAATTTCTCATCTAGACCTCAGATATATAGAGACTCAAATGACTCTCTAATTTATAGATAAATCCTCCAAGTGGAAAAATAATGGCCACTTTTTCTGACTCTGTCAAAACAATTCCTACGTTGATAAACACTTCAAGATCTTTTAATCTTGGCCGTTGATTTTTTATTTTTGAGGAATTTTTGAATTTATCATTTAATTCCATTTTTATTAAATTTCAAAATTAATTATTTTGAACTAATTTTCAAAAAAATTGACTTTGACTTAACCACCAAGGTCCAAGGGTCCAAATTTTCTTTAAAAGGCTTCTAACAAATATGTCAAGCTTCCTCAACCATACAGCCTCCTTTCCTACTTCACAAGTAGCCACATATTCTGCCTTAGAACTACTCAAAGCAACGGGATCTTGCTTCCTACTCATCCATGAGACCATAGCAACTCCTAGACTAAAGCATCCACCTATAGTGCTTCTTCCATTAGTCTTATTGCCACCCCTATCAGAATCTGTAAGCCAATCAGCTTGTCTTCCTTGCTATCATACTTTAGGCAGTGATGTATAGTGCCATGAAGATATCTCAATATATGCTTGGTAGCTATCCAGTGATCATGACGAGGCTCCAACTGAAACTGATTAAAGGATGTTTACAGCAAAACATATATTCGGCCTAATATTTACCAGATACATCAGAGAACCTACCAACTTACGATAGGAGGTAGGATCTACGAGACTTGAGTAAGAGCTCCTCAACTTCTTGAGATTGGTGATCATAGGAGTAGTCATGGGCTTGGAATCCATCATCCCAAATTTCTGCAACAACTCGATGATATACTTTCCTTGCCCCAAATATATCTCCCCAAGTTTCTGCCATACTTCCAGACCTAGGTAATAGTGCATTAGTCCTAGATCCTTCATCTCAAATTCAACTACCAGCATCTTCTTGCATTCTTGAATTTTTTGCTCCATGCCAGTGATGAATAGATCATCCACATATAGTAGAATAATGATTGGCGCATTATCTTCAACCTTGATGTAAAGATTTGGATCAGCAATACTCTTCACGAACCCAATTCTTAGAAGGTATGCATCCATTCTTGCATACCATGCCCTAGGTGCTTGCTTCAAACCATATAGAGCCTTCTTGAGTTGACAGACATGGGTGTCCCTATTATTTACCTCAAAGCCTTCGGGTTGTTCAATGTATACTTCCTCATCAATGGTCCCATTCAGAAATGTTGTCTTCGTATCCATTTGATGGATATTCCATCCCATGGTGGCAGTCAATGAAATGAAGGATCTAATAGTAGTATACCTTGCAGTGGGTGCAAAGTTTTCTTCATAATCTATGCCTTCCTTATGAGAGAAACACCTTGCAACAAATCTGGCCTTGTATTTGTCTATACTTCCACCAACAGCATGCTTGATCTTATAAATCCATTTAGAGGTGACAATTGATTTGTCACTAGGTCTAGGAACAATTTTCCAAGCCCCATTCTTCATGATGGATTGATATTCTTCCCGCATTTACCATGCCCGCTTGCAAAACTCCCGATGTGATATATCACATCACAATTTCGCCAAACTACATCGCATGCCCGCTATCCAGAAATACATCCACAATCACTGATTTTGCTATTGTGATATGGATATCGCATCACAAAACTCCCATCACTCCGCTTTCACCTCTCCAACATTTAGATAAGCTTTGTACTTCAATAAAGTATTTAAAGGATTATTTAGAAGGTAAGTCATTGATCGCATATCGACGAAATGAAACGCATCACATGTTTTAAAGTCATGAACCCACGTTTATCATAATTACTCAGCCATAATAGTATGACAGTATTGAGCTCCTAAAAGTGATTTGATGGTCTGTTAATTTATGTTTTAGATTTTTTCGCATTCAAAACTAAATTCACCTTCATTTCAAGTCATATTCCTAAAGAATCGCTCCCGCATTGTTTGTATTCATTCCATGTTTTTCTTAATAAAGGCTATTCAAGAAAAGAAACATTCTTTTGAGATGTCAAAGGCTGCAAAGAAGGCAAAGAAACCCATGGCTCTTTCAAACCCAGCACCTCCCACTTCAGAAGTAACAAAGATGTTGCCATTGTTCTCCAACACAACATGTGCTCTAGAAAGTGGTTCCTCCTCATGGTAATCCATGTACAGGTTGTTTGAAGACAAGAAACTTGGGATAATCAAAATAGTAGCCACAGTCGATGCCCCTTCAACCTATGAAGCCACTATCAATGAGGTCGCTAACTCCTTTCTTGACAGAATTTCCACTTGCCCAAAAATTCTTCCATATATTGATATTGTAAAATGGATAATTGATAATATCAATAATGACAATAGGAAATTCCTAACCCCAAGAGACACAGTAATAGGGTCTTTTAAGTTAGAGGATTTAAAGAAAATGTATCATATACCTGACCCACATAAGGTATATGACAAGAGATTCCTCGAGAAATTTGCAAAGGAGAACAAGCTGCAATCAGACTCGATAAGGAAATGGAGACACAAACCTAACAAGCACAAACATGATGATAAGGGTATGTATTTTGTTTCTTCTTTGGCTAGTCCCTACTACTACGTTGCTGCTATGATGTGTATGCTTTTTGGTTCCCCTAATACAAATAAATTCTCAATTGAATGGGTCCCTCTCATGGAGATTTCATCAGAATCATACATTATGGATTGGGGCACCATTCTATCACTTATTATTGCCTCACAAATCCTTAAATATAGAAAGAACCACACTTTTACCTCCAAGATAGTTCCCCCATTTTTCATGATTTCTTATATCATGGATGCAGTGTGTTTTAGTTATGATTTCCAAACCATGGGATGGAAATGGACCATCCAGGACCCTACTCCTATTCATGTCTACCATAATATCCTCTGGGAATCCCAATATGAATCTCATTTCTACATAATTTGTAATGGAGTCATCTTACCACTCCATCAAGCTATTTTTTATGAGAAAGCCCCATGATTGTGAAAATAATCCCAATATGACTTCACAACCATAGGAAAATGGTTTGGGGAAGAATTTTTTACTTATGTCAGAGTTTATGGAAGCATTGTTGAGCCCCATGTACTCCCACTATATGTACCAGACAAGCTCATGCCAAGCGAAATTACTTATCAAACAGTAGGATGTGGATTGACTAAAGCCTTGAAAGAGACTAAAAAAATTTCCTGGACTTCTTTCCCTATTCATTGTGGTGTTTATGCACTAGATAACTATAAGCATGTTGGATTGGAAATCAATCAAATTCAATGTTTAAAGTTATTTATAGTTCTCGGCAGACAGGTTGATCCAAGTCAAGTGTCTCTAAACTTCACTGCTCAAGTAAAGATCAAGCAATTCTTCTATGAAAATGATGATTATGATGATTTGTTTGAATCTTATGAGACCTATTTACAGGTTGAAAAATTAGCAGTAATCCGTCTTAATCCTCAACAACTTTCCCAGTTTAAATAATACAGGAACAAAAGGTTGGAGAGAATTCCTCTCGACATCTTAAAGGTGTCTCAACCTATTTCACAGAAAGAGAAGAAGTTAGAACAGTCTCCCAAGGATACTGAAGTCATATTGGGAAAAAAAGAAGTTAAATCCATAAATGAGCAATGTAGTGAGCCAGTATTCAGCAGTGATTTAGATAAATTCTCAGACTAATCGGACTAACACCCGAAAGGATGCGTAGGGCCGAAAGGCAAATCTTCTCGAATTGAGGATTCCAAAAAGGAAATCCTATTTACCGATTAGATATACAACCGAAACAGCAGAGAGCAAAGATATGAGTATGATGGCCAACAACATTATTGAAACTGCCATTTCCAATAATTTGTTTGGTGCCAATCTAATCCAAGATCGTTACCCCTGCCTTTAATGTCAAAAATTTGATGAAACATGGCAAGAAATGTCAAGGGCAAAGGATGAAAACATCGTGAAGTTAAAGGTGCTTGATCAGTGCTAATCGGCAATACTTGGTGAAGCCACACAGCTTAATGGCTAATGCCGCGCCGCTTAACTGACACCTCATCCCATATGTTTCCACATCTATCAGATGTGGTTTACACTGGACAGTTGCGCATCAGGCCAGATCAGCCTTCTGAAGGACAACCAATGTTGGATATTCATTAACTCAAACAACAAATGAGAAAGGACACAACATCACACTCCTAAGCAAGTCATCCAACAAACTCTATTTCTGTCTTATTTTCACTCTTTTTAAGGAGATTTGTTTAAACCTCCTCAGTAGTTTATGTATTTCTATTTTTATATTTCCAGTACTACTATATAAACCCTTTCGTGTTAATTAAGAAAGGATCCTAAAATTTTGTAAAGAAGGATTTTGAGAAGTTGCACTTTTGTACTCTTGAAGTTATCTTAATATAAAATACTGGACCAAGGACTAGTTTTCCATGAGCAGAGTCAAGATATACATGGTAATTCTATCTTTATATTGTTGTTATGTTGTATGTGATTCATATTTAAATTTATTTTTACTATTTTGTTATATGTATCTTTTTAATACAACCTTGCATTAATTCACTACTGAACATGCATAGATTGCCATTTTTCGCTATATATACAAGACATACAATTATTAGATGTGATATAAGCTTAATAAATTAATTTGATTAACTATTTAATCAAATTAATTAACTTGAATTGTTTTTCATTTCTTTAAGTGTTTGATAATCTTAATTCTCATACACTTAAGATCATCTTTCAAGATCGCATATAAAAAACATAATTAATATCGGGATAGAGATAGGTATATATATATTCTTTAAGCTTGTTGTCACTACCATTAATAAAGTCACAGTTAGTTATAAACACCACCATCCATCCAATTATATTTATTGGGAAACTAGTCCCATCATCTCCAGTCGGAGCCACTATTCCAAACGGAAAATGGATGGTTTTCAAGTCCCCGACCGGGTGCTTATCACCGATGTTATGCAACGATTTTTGAGGCACAACAAGCCCTAACACTTCACTATATTGCCCTCAAACTTACGCACTGTAATCCTTATTGTAGAGGTGTTTTGTATTGCGTATCCTTCGCGTGTAAGTATGTTAGCCCTCCTTCGTTGAACTGCCCCGGCTTCTTGCACCCAAACTCTAACTTCATCTTCCTCTTCGCATATGTGTCTTCTTCCGAAAGGTCATTGTAGACTCGTACTTGTCTTCCCGCAATCTAGTCCGAAAACTTAAGAGTGATGCAGATCGTACTTACTACCTTTTGTGCGAAGTCTACTAGGGTATTTATAGTGGTTTGACCCTATAAATTAGCCGACCTGTGTGAGTGAACTGTTGTGACTTATTTTGAGCCGACTTGAGTGTGCATCCTTTGTATTGAGGCCGACTTCAACAAGGAGAATATTTATCATCTTTAAGCTGACTTGTGGAGCATATTTGACATGGTCTTGGAGGCATATATTTACATCAATGAATTGTCTCTATAAGTGTAACACCACTTCATTTACATGACTCTAAATTATACACTTATGACAAGATGACAAATCCCTACAGACATCAAGAAAAAGTCTTTGACCTATAATAAAAACTCCTTGCTCATGAAACCCATGAAGCAAGCTTTGCAAAAATACATTTTATTATCTTTGGCTATTACATAATTCATAATTACAAGTCATTATGAAGATCGAACCTAATTACACTTTTCAACATCTAACATCATAGCTTTTGTTGTCTCCCAATTCCATTGCATGAGAAGATGGTTCCTTTGATAGAGTGTGAAATTGTTTACTTTCCCCTATCATGTGCCTTGATGCTCCACTATCAATAATCCATGCATTATGAGAGACTTTATGAAGCAACCAAAAACCCTTGACTTTTGACCTTGTTAAATAAGTGATGGAAAGATCTTCTTGATCAAATTCTTGTTGAAGTATTGAGTCCCATTCGTATGCAACATCACGGAAGGAGTAACAACTTCCTTCGAGCCAACGAGTGATCTTCAATCTTCCTTGACCTTAGCTTCGATACCATGTTGAGAAATCAATGCTATTAGATTAGGGTTTTATTTCTTTTTTCTTGATAATTATTTGTGAATTGAGTTGAAGCCTTTTATTCCTTCTTTATTATATTATCTTTCATCAAGCAATTTAAATTATGTGTGTATGAAGATCACAAAAACACGAGACACAAGATGTAGGCACTCTGCCAGGGCAAAACCCCTCTCTAGGGGAAAACCCAGTCAAAATCTCTTCCTTCAATAGTTTTTTTTTAGACTCTTCAACCTAGACACAGAACTCCTCCACACCAAGTCAGCCCTTTCTTCAATCCAGACCTTCGACCCAGCAACTTCGACTTGGCAGCAACAGCTTTGACTTCGATCTCCTAAAGTAGCCCACTCGAGAGAGAGATAGATAGCCCAAAATTTCGATTTTCTTCTTCTCTTCCTTCTTTGCCAACCTCGCACTTCTTTTAGCCTTCTTCTCCTACTTCGCACTTTTTCCCAGCTTCTTCTTAGATATCGAACTTGTGAGTGAGAGTGTGTCCAAATGAATTCGAACTACTTCAATATATAGCCTTCTGGTGAGGTCAAATTGCCCAGTTTGAGGCCGAATTGATCTCCTTGAGGCCAACTTGGTGTGGAGGTGACATAATTCATTTTTTACTCAAAAAAATTATTTTTACATGGTTCAAAAGCCCAAGAAAGGTCCCATAAAATGTACAATGACTCTAATGACTCAAAATTAATCCTAGGAGTCCACAATGGGGACTTTGACTAATAAAATGATGACCCGAGCATGAAACCCATGCTTTAATAAGTCATTGTAACAATTATAAAAAGAAAATTTGACAAGTACATTACATAATGACTCAAATATATTTATCCGAACCTAGCTACATTTTTCAACACTCCCTCCTAACTAGGGAGGTATTCATAACAAGTACAAGGAAGATCTCAAACTATATGAACTATGAAGAGTTTAGGCACCGCAATTCCATGGACTAGATTCCTGACCAGGGCAATCTATCCAAGTGGGACTAAGATGGACTAAAGCTTTCAGCCTCTCTAGGTACCATTAGGCTTACTTGCTAACCATCAACCCAGGGATCCAGGTGCGTATCCGAGTTCAGAGCTCCAAGACAAACGCCACCCTCCCCACTTCGAGATCTAGACATCAACACATAGTGTCGGCTCGATGTCCTCCCAGGCAAT
Source organism: Pinus albicaulis (assembly GCA_034641835.2). Lineage (NCBI taxonomy): Eukaryota > Viridiplantae > Streptophyta > Pinopsida > Pinales > Pinaceae > Pinus > Pinus albicaulis. The sequence goes on from JAXQQM020083625.1 coordinate 20,162, forward strand.
GCTTCACTCACAAAGCCTCTACAAATCTCTTCCGATTTTTTATCAACAAGATCAACAATATTTATTAAACAAAACCTATTTCTAAGTTATTCAAACTTCTTATTAGGAAGAGACTTTGTTAGTATGTCAGTTACCTGTTTATCTGTTGGGACATACTCCACCTTCACGATCCCATCCTACACCAAGTTCCTGATGTAGTGGAACTTGTTGTTGATATGGTTCATCCTAGCATGAAACACGAGATCTCCAGACATCTTGATGCAGCTTTGGTTGTCATAGTTGATCACAGTAGGACCTAGAGGTTTCTCGAACAAATTTTTCAGAAGCTTCCTCAACCATACAGCCTCCTTTCCTACTTCACATGCAGCCACATATTCTGCCTTAGCACTACTCAAAGCAACGGGATCTTGTTTCCTACTCATCCATGAGACCATAGCAGCTCCCAGACTAAAGCATCCACCAGTAGTGCTTCTTCCATCGGTCTCACTGCCACCCCAATCAGAATCTATGAAGCCAATCAACTTGACTTCCTTGCTATCATACTTTAGGCAGTAATGTATAGTGCCACGAAGATATCTCAATATGTGCTAGGCAGCTATCTGATGATCATGACGAGGCTCTAACTAAAACTGACTATGAATGTTTACAGCAAAACATATATCTGGCCTAGTATTTACTAGATACATCAGAGAACCTACCAGCTTACGATAGGAGGTAGGATCCACGAGACTTGAGTCAGAGCTCCTCAACTTCTTGAGATTGGTGATCATAGGAGTAGTCATGGGCTTGGAATCCATCACCCCAAATTTCTGCAACAACTCGATGATATACTTTCCTTGCCCCAAATATATCTCCCCAGGTTTCTGCCATACTTCCAAACCTAGGTAATAGTGCATTAATCCTAGATTCTTCATCTCAAATTCAGTTGCCAACATATTCTTGCATTCTTGAATTCTTTGCTCCACACCGGTGATAAATAAATCATCCACATATAGTAGAATAATAATTGGCTCATTATCCTCAACCTTGATGTAGAGATTTGGATCAGCAGTACTCTTCACGAACCCAATTCTTAGAAGGTATGCATCCATTCTTGCATACCATGCCCTAGTGTAATATCTAGGATGGGATATTTTTAAAATGCGAGATAAATAAATAAACTCCACAAAATCACAGCAAATTCAACATCTACTTTTACAAAGATTGCCATGTAAAATAAAAGACAGGAAACACTGCAATCCAATACCATATAGAACAGAAGGAAAATCTCAGCTTTTATTATAGATAATAAAAAAGGGTTTACATATAGATCTGACCCAGAAAGAGCTGAGATAGGAAACTGGCCACCAAGATAAGCTGCTGAACGGTGCTCGCCACAAACTGAACTGCTGCACTCTCCTTCCGGCAACAGCTGACACTGAACCCACTGAAAATGATGAAGCCCAAGTTGAAGATCTGAATGATCCTCACACCAAACTCTGAAGCTCTGTGAAACTCCTAAGTGAAGTCTCCTCAAGAGAGTTGGGTTTTCGTCCAACACTCACAAATCACCCGAGGGTTTCCGTCCTGGGGCTACGGCTGAAGTAGAGAACCACGTCCTCAAACCTCTCATATACAAGCAAATGATCTACTCCAAAGATGTCTCCCAATGGCCTCCTCCCTTTCTTTTATAGATCCCTTGGAGCCTTCTAGAGCATTATTTTATTATTATTTTATTTATGGAGCACTTTTCCCTTTCTATTAAAATATTATAAAATATTCCTTTTTAATGCAGAAAAGGGTATATCGGCTACCACGCCTCCTCTGGTCACTGAAATCTCTGTCTAACTGTCCCATCGTGTAGGTCTCCTCGTCCCGGTTTCGATGAGCTATTACACTAAGGTGTTCCATCGTATATTCCTCCCGGAATGCCACCTTGAGCATAATCAGCTGAGTTAAGCCCATAAATAACTCAAAATTCCGAAAGTTATCGGAATGCATCGGAACGAAAGCCAACTGCCCGGATGATGGAGTATATCAAGCGAATGCCTCCAAGCACCATGAAAACTCCTCAAAACTCCTCCGAAAAGCTCCTGAGCCCACTGATAGCACCAATCTGTACATGTGACCTGTCTGCTCCTAACTCTGGAAGTCCCTCCTAGCCCTGTCATGGGTGATACCAAAAATGGGAACATTACAGACCTCTCGCCCCAAGATTGCTTGCCCTCAAGCAATCGAAATATGTGGGCCACTCTGTTGGCCCGCTGCATCTCAGACCCAATGCCTGGATCCCATACCAACCTCTGGGTGCTGCTATGCACCTGTGTCAAACCTCTCGGAACAGATCCCTCAATGCCGGGATCCCAAACTGATCTCTCTCTGTCCCAGTCAACAAACAATCCTCCCAGATCCCAATGCCACCATGGCCAATCATTGCCCAAGTCCCACGGCTCAGGCTGCGCACTATCTCTGGCTATAGCTGATGCTCTCAGAGGTGAAGCCCACCAGCAAGCATCAATGCTCCCGGGCTCCTGCTGTGCTGTACCTGTAACTGCATATGCTGCCCCACCAACTGCATACCAACTCATCACCTCTCTCCAATCCAAGTCCTGACTCAATCCCATGCTGATCCCGTTCTCCTGGAATCGGGAAGGAGTCCTAAAGTAACGACAACCGATGCCCTCCTGCCAACTGGAATCTGTAACATCTACTGTGTCTAAGGGCCCCTGCTCTGATGTGCTCCCCACGAAAAATACCATACCATCAAGAGGGTACCAACTCATGATCTCCCGCCAGTCCATCCTGGAAGAAGAATCCAATGTAGCAACAACTACACATGGAACATGCCCAGGGTGTTGTCGCCAGCCCGTAGTCAACTCCCACTGCTCTGCCCTGTCTACCAATGGAAACTGCCTATAGAAGGAAGCCACTTTCTCTGGAGTGGGCCAAAGTGGGCAAGACATGCTGCAAGCCCCATCGATGTACTCCTGGAGAGTACTACTCATCGAAAGTACTGCAGCTCGGCCGACTGTATGTACGTCTATCTGTATCCCATCAATGTGTCGGCGCAAAGATGGATGCTCCACCATCTCCACAAACTCATCCCTCTCATCGGGAATGTAAAACTCCTGCTGTCCCCTAGCTCCCTGCAAAACTATCCCATCGACCTCCAACGTCTCTAGAGGATATGGATCTGCAACTGGTGTCTGTGCATCTGACTGCTCCTCCTCAAAGGCTGCCCCCAATGTTAGCTGCATATCCATCATAGGCTCAATGTGGGTGCCCATCTGGATCTCACCCAAGGAAATGTCATGCCTGATGTCCATAGTATCCTCCTCTGCTAACTCAGGCTCCATCATATGCTGCTCTGGCTGAATCGTCACAAGTGACTCATCACCCAGAGTATCTCCTATACAGTCCCCTGACTGCTCACCCTGCACACTAGAACACAGCTCTGGTCTACTGTCATCATCATCTCTGCATGGTTGCTCTCGCTCCACGGAAGCATCCTCAACTGATCCCATGGACTCATCTGAAGAAGAGCCCTCACCCTGGCATACAGATGGAATGTCTACCTGCTCTAGCTCTGCCACCTCATCTGCATCTCTCAAACATGAGTGATCAGGGCCCCAAGGTTCTTTGCAACTGAAGCAAAGTCCCTTCCTCCTCAGCTCATTTCTACTGCATGACCTACCAAACTGGAGCCGCTCCTCCCTGGTCAACTGTCTCCTGAGAAACTCAATGTTCTGCTCAACTAGCCCTTGGGCTAGCTCATATGCAGCAGGTGAGACCAACTGCTCTCTCCTCCAAATGCTTAGCAACCTAGTCTGCAACTCTCGGCAAATGGCCTCACGGTCTCTCATACATGATGACAAGATGGACTGCATGTGTGCTATGACAGTATCAGGATGATGCCTCCTAATGCTGAAGAAGCATTGGAACATCTGCAAAATCAGGTCATCACACTCAAGGTCAAACATGATGACATAAGTCTTGATTGTGGCCATACTCCATAGAATCTCAAGCTTCTTCCCGAAGGTAGAACTTGTGCTGTTGTCCAAATCCTGAAAAGTCTCTACAATCAATCTGAAAATTCTCCTCATAATATCATCATTGTAAGGAGGGAAGGGTGCTGTTATCCTCAAGATATTGCTGAAACAAGAGGCAACTATAAGCTGAACCCTCTCACTTGGATGTTCCAAGAATCTGGCTTGTATTAATGCAAGCATAGATGGCTTCAAAGCCCAATTTAAACACCAATCAGATTGCTCTACTTTTGAAAGGCATGATTCTAGTTTCTCTAACACGGGAAAGTCATTTTCTAACCTTCCACTCTTTAATTTCACCCCAAGTGCATACAGCCAATCTCCCACTTCTTCCTCCTTTTGTAAATTCCTCGGATGCTCTTGTTGGAGCAATTTATGTACCTTCTTGGAGAAGGGTCTGCTGTTCTGTTTTGTTTTCTGGTTTTCTGATTCATGGTGGTTCAAGGAATCAATTTTTATCCTTCTCAATCTGTTTAGGAGTTCCTCCATCGTTCAACCAATGGAAAGACCACTGTTTTTCTGAGTTTAATGCATTTTTCTGAGTTTAATTTGTCAAGCATATAACAGACTTATGGCTGTAGGTGCGGTTTTTGTCAAACAGTACAAATATATACTGCTGTAGGTGACACGTGTTTGCTGGTGTCAAATACAAGATTTCAACTACAATTAGTAGTGCAAATTTCCCTCTTAGCCATGCACAATAAAAGGAACTTCATGACTCACAACTTGGTTGGCTTTCTCACAACACATATATGATGCTTATGTTAACAGCTCTAGAATAGATTCACTCATAGTGACTTGGCATCAATACTAATCTGCCGTTACATTGCTCATTAAACTCTTGAGTGATACAAACCAAACTTTGGACACACAGCCACACAATGGGTTGCAAAATTCAGACCTTACTAACACATACACAATGCTGTCAGCTCAAACAACACCATGACTGATGACAATGGCAATTAACACTACAAAGGCAACGTTCCGAAACTTGTGGCACGATTTCAAGATGAATCATAAAACACCAGGAAACTACCAGCAACTTGAGAAAATAAAATAAAACGAGAAAGAGAACCTGGTACTGATGTGTTGACTCAGCTAGTGCAAGATAATCGTTCCTCGCCCAATGAAGTGCCCAGAATTTGTTCTACGCCCAGAATGCTGTTCAGCCACTGCAAAAATTTGTTTTCCTTGAGGCAGAACTCGCCAATCTAAAGGAAACACCTTCAGAAATTAAACGCGGAACCTTTGGCACACCAAGACAAGAAAATTGACGCCTTTAACGTATGCGGCCACCTATGCCCGAATACAATCAACAACTCAGTCCCCGAGGCGCGTCCTCTGCCCAGTTGCTTCAATAACCACTGCTGCAGCTCCAAATAAATAGTTTCCTGCTCGAATTCGACGTAGGTAGACGCAGATGTAATTGGAGTACGCCACAGTTGATTCCCCAACAAATAAGATGAAAATTGGTCTTCAATAGCGTTCGACAACGTTTGTCAAGTATGATTTGGCGGCTGGCCCCACCTTGGCCAATACGCGACACCTGCATTCTAATTCATCTTCGGGAATCTAATCCTTCGGTCCATTGAGAACAGAAATACAATTTCAACCGAGAAGGCTGAGTTCCTCAATCGCTCAAAATTCTGACATTCTTATGTGGCGATTTGACTAGAAGACGACTGTGCAAAAAATTTTATTTTTATTTTTCCCTTTATTTTTATTTTTGACTCCACATTGAACCATTCGGCTTCCCGAATCTCCTTATGAATTCGTCTTGCCTCTGAAGATAATCTTCGAGATAATATTCAAAATTCGACCGCTATCGCCTTAATATCCCCAAAGGGGAAATAACCAGTAATACACAGAAATATGCCAGACAGATATAGAAAATACAATACTGAACCAGATCATGGAACAAATACACATGGAGTGCCAGAAAACTGAGCCATTTTATTAATCTGAAAGTCCATAGAGAGGAGTACAAGAAAAATCAGAATGAATGCACCTATCCTTGCTCTAGGCAAGTGGAGGCCCTCTCAGACAAATAATGGCTACAACAATGACAAATGGGCTGTCTCTAGTCGGGTCAAGACCTGCTTCCAAGATCAAGCCCTGGATGCCGGAAAACGCTGCCAAGCCCTTCTAACACAAGCCTCGGCTTCCTACTCTCATCGTCTCTACTTGGTGGATCTGCCTCCTGTATGCTCAGATCTACTAGATCTGAAGCCTCCAAACCAGATCTGCGTCCTATCCCTCCTGATCTGTGTCCTCCTAGATCAGATCTGCTACCAACCCTTCAGATCTATGCTGGATCTGACTATATCTCTTCAGATCTGCAACCTGCAAGGCTGGATCTGATGTTATCTCTTCAGATCTAGGCTAGATCTGCAATATCTCCTCAGATCTACAATCTCCCAAGCTGGATCTAGTGCTATACCTTCAGATCTGCACCATACAGAACTAGATCTGCAAATATCTGCTCAGATCTACAATCTCCAAGGCTGGATCTATCAATGTGCCTTCAGATCTGCGTCCTCCTCTTCTTGCTGGAACAGCGTCCTCACTCCAAGACTGATCTCAAGGCCTCTTCCTCCTCCCCGGGAATGCTTGTTTTCTCATGATTCCGGGTATCTTGGCCTCCGGAATGGCCCTCATCGTGCATAGTCACGTCTCTTCTCCCCGAAATGGGCCGTCCCTCCTCCTCAGAACTGCGCAGCCACAAGAGGGCTTCCTCCTCTCCAAATCTGCACCAGAAACTGCTGCTACTTGCTACTGAAACTGAAAGGTGTACTCAGAACAAACCTTACTAGGGCAGGCACTCGAAGTCCCCCGAAGCTAAGGGTGAAACCAGAAATAACCTTACCAGGGCAGGCACTCGAAGTCCCCCGAGGCTAAGGGTGAGATCTCCGACCGGAGACACTCGGTTGCACTAAGCAGTGCTGCAGACCGACTAAACAACCGGCGTGCTGAAGCAGACAGAAGTCTAGCTCTTAATAATAATATCAAATCATGAATGATCCAAATGAGGTGAGAACCTCTCCTTATATAATGCCAAACTCCCTCCAAAACTCAACTGCGTCCTTACTCTCCCTTGACCTGCGCAGTTTACCTTAGGTCAGCCTGATGCCTCCCCCATCATACTCATGTGGACCCCCAAGGCCTCCTCTCTAAGTTATAACGTCAATCTACTAGGAAAAGAACACTTTATTTATAAAGTGAGGTGACTAAAGTGAGGTGACCCCTCTTATTTCTCACTTTATTTATTATTTCTAGCTAAAGCGGCAAAATAAAGCAAAATTGAAATATTCCAATTAGCAAGGCTAATTGGGAATATTACAGTCTCCCCCGGCAAAACGTTGCTTGTCCTCAAGCAACTGAAGTGATGGATGCTGTAAGATCCTCTCATCCTCCCAAGTGGCATCCTCATCCGGCAAATTCTTCCATCTCACCGAG
>JAXQQM020080336.1:0-26341 GCA_034641835.2 Pinus albicaulis
GTAATATCCCTGGCGTAAGACACCGTAAAAAAAAAAAAAACTCTCGTAAAATGAGGGTTATCAAATAATTAAATATTATTAATTATTATATTGATATTACATGACAAATATTCTTGTAATTCTTAATTATAACAATATTGGAAGAATTATTTCTTAATTATTTTATTTAGAATAATTTAAATTCTTCTATGGAAATAAATTATATTTCCAAGTTGGTATATTTTATGAGTTTTAGAAATAATGAGCAATAGATTTGGAAAAAGTATGGATAAGTGATATTTTTCTCATCACGAAAAAGAAAATCTACCTTTAAAAATAAAAGCATGAGGGATTTATGGAATGCTTTTCTGATTTAGTAAAAAAACAGATTTATGGAGGCTTTATGGATTGCTTTTGTGATTTAGAAAAGCTGGAATGCTTTTATGATTTAGAAAAGATGGAATTATTTTATGATTTAGAAAAAAGTTGGAATACTTTTAGGATTTATAAAATATATTTCATTTTAATTAATTCTATTTTATTATAATCCCATGAGAGAAATAGAGGAGGGAAATGGGAGAATACATGGAGAATGGAGCCAAGGAAGAGGAAGAGAGTATTTCAAGCATGTATCAAGAGATGATGTCACACCTCCAGTTTAAGGGAATGTCACCCTTTTTTTTTTTTAAATCTCCTTGTTGTTGAGCTTGGATTTCACTGTTATGCATCTGGTTATCTGAATACTAAGTTCTTTCCTAATAACCTTCACAGTGAACCCTAGGTACCACTTTGGAATAATGAGCTCAGGGATTTAATTTCATTTGCCTCTTGGTAAAGTTTTTTCCATCATCTAGTATCTCTTTCTTATTAAGGATATTGACCATTCAACCTGTATACATTTCAATACTGTTATTTAATGCACATGACTATTCAATACCTATTTTCTTGAACCCATTATAGATATTCAATACATATATTTTGGGACCTATATATATATATATATATATATATATATGTCACCTATATATATATATGGATAACATAGGTATTTAAATTGCATTTATCAACCATACCTTTTTTTTGGAGCTCTTATATAGATATATCCCACATCTATACATAATACACCCCTTTTTAAATTATTTGATTCACATATATATATCTCCTATATATACATAATACACCTTATTTTAATATATTTGTTCCACATATGTATATCTCATATATTTATCCCACCTATGTAATATATATACATATAACACACATCCTTTGATAATCATCGGGCGACACATACATATCTTCACCCTTAAATACTATGAATTATAGACACACCTCTATATGTATATGTATCATATATACATAAAATGCATATATCGAATGTGTCCTTTGATTTGTTACGTATCCTTCTTAGTGTTTTTCCCCGGTTGGTGTGTGTGTGATACAATGCGTTTAATTTTGGTTCCGTATTGTGTACAGGTTTCAATAGGGACATCATTACATTAGCACGCTATCTCTGGGGTACGAGTACTTCCGCGACCCTCCAAACCGGTTTCGTGTAGGTGAAGGAGTAACGTGGTCCGTTCTACTGCGCAGAACTGTTGGAAGGTACCTGAGGTTTATGGTTCGCTCGTGTTGTGAGAATTTTGATATTTCACCCATCGGCGCCACTGCTTGTGAACTCGACGGGTGTCATTGACGGCTATGGGGACTGTTGCGTGAACTACTTCAGCAGGTACCGAGAGTATGGCTCAGCCTGAAACCCCGCCGACACAATACTTAGAGTTTAAGCCAGAAAAGACAGCAACTACTCCGCAGTGGTACTTCTTATCTGATTGTCATGATGATTAAATCCCTTTCAGGATTTGTGCAACCCTCGATCGGTGTCGATTAGGGTTAGCGCCCTCATCTGCTACGCTAAACCTGTGGATAACTTCCGCGTCTACCATTAGGAATTCGAGGTAAGTATTCAGCGGATTTCCTGTAGTTAACCCTAGCGCTGTCCATTACTATTTCATCTTCTCAAAATGTGGTTTCTATGGCATGACTCCTTCATTTCTTGATTTTCTAATCTGTAGGGTTCCAAATCGGGGGTTACGCAGGTCAATAGCGACTATGGCAGCACCGTATAGAGGAAGGATTCTTTCCTTGGCCGCAAGTTGTATGGCTAGTGTATCATGTTCGGCTCAGGACTGAAATAGATCTATTTTATTCGTATAGTTATTATCCTCAGTGCTTCTTTACTATCATACTGTATCAAATTGTTTTCTATGTTTTCCTTTCTCACAGATTCTCCTTTCAGGTTGCCATATCAGCCGAACTCATTTAGAATTTTGTGTACTGTATTTAGGTAACGCTTGGGGTTGGGTACATTTGCCACGCCTTCTCCTTGTCAAAGGTTTTCATTCTGGTTCTAATACGCATTGGAAGCGAATGGAATCTTGATTGGGAAAGATAAAACAAGGCGTGGGGTTGGTTCTGAATGCCGCGCCCTTCTCCTGCCAACTTCGTGCTGGTAATATATATTTTTTCGGTGCTTGCTAATTGCATTTACCCATTTATTATTGAATATGTATTAGATTCCCGTTCAGAAAAAGGAAGGCGAAGTCGAGTATTCCTTGTTAATGTCTCGACTGCCAAGCGAAATTATTTTTATTTCAGACTCCGAGGTGTTACCACGATTCTGGGTTTTTTTTTTTTTAATATATGTCCTCTCTATTTGTGTTCATGATTACCTATTCTAATCGATCCGAACTATACAATCGAACGCTATGTTGTTTATCAGGCCGAGTGGCTGAATAACCCCAGTCGACCCTAATCTTAATTGCATCCACTACTTTGAATCTGGACTTGGAAAATTCGTGCCGACTTTATTTTAATATGCAGGAATTAGGAGTTTTGTTACAGGGAGCAATGGTGTTCTTGTTCCGGCCAAGACTAACCGATTTTACTTCTTTTGTTACAGATGAACTTTTTTAATATTGCGTAGCGGTAGCTACTCTCCATACTCATAGAGTTGATGTTACATGCCCAATGTGCAAATGTTTAATTTTCTGATTATGTTATGTTACTCTACCAACTGAAACGCTCACCCTTCCCATTTCGTCTCATGTTCCACGGCCACTTGTATGCCGAGTTTATAGCTATGGGTTATCGGTTTAAATCTCTTTATAGCTGTGGTTTTTCTGATGAACTCCCGTGGAATGAAATTGTAGACATAGTAGACTTGATACTATCAGTTTCATGCGTGGCGATAAGCCCTAACTATTACATGAAGCTCATACCCTCACATTCTCATGTTGCCAGGCAATTCTGCTGACGCGTTATTTCATAGCTTTGTTATGTTTGTCTAATATATATAAAACCTGAGATGTCGCGGCCTTCCTTAGGTTTGTTGACCAAATTATAAATCTTCATAATAATGATTCTTTGAACACAAATCAACAGAACCTACATAGTTCGTAAAGCAGTCCTTTCTTATAACCCTTTCTCGGAATCAATATTTGAGATAAGTTTATCACTGTTGCTTTCGTTACCTATCTTATTTTCCGGGGTTCTCACGTATATAAGTATGGCAATTTATCTGGAACGAGCTAAGGTTCAGCTCGCGGCCTGTTTACTATTGGTTTTATGCAGACGCATCTAAAATGCTTTTATTCTAGACCGCGGCTCAGATGCTCTCTCTTTCCTTTTAAAGTATACATTTATATATTCAATAGTCCTCGAGTATCGCGCATTATTTTAATGAACTTATTTAATATGATACTTGGTTAGTATATAGATATATTTTCTAGTTGCTCATATATGTATTCAGGAGTTCATTCGATAATGTATATTCAGCACATATTAAATCCATTTCGATACTATTTTCTTCCTCAGGAATCAGAGGTAAATTTAAACGTAATATACCCCATTATTGTTATAAATGCTCTAACACTCACATAGAATGGAAGCACCTATTTATCTAGAATAAATTTGAAATTTTATATTCTAATGTCTTTACTCTTTTTACCTTAGTGCTGCCACAATATTTTCCTAACATACTTATGCACATATAATATCACCTTGTGTCTATATAAAACAAGTAAAGGTTTTCATTATCCATAGAGATTAAGTAACTGCAGATTTAAACCAACCTTGGTTTAGAGCTTCTGGGTTTCTACTCTAGGGATTTATGGTCTACCACTAACCAGACTCTGGAAGGTGAAAGCCTTAGGCTGGACTCTGGTAAAGGTAGTACTACAACTCAATCATACCAGTAAATTGATTTTATATGTAGCCAATTCATACTATCATAAAACAAAATAACAAGAATTTCAGAACATACCATAATAAATCCAAATAACAGAAATTTCAGATACATACCAATATTGCAATTGACCAACCTCCCAACCTTAGAATCCTCTTTGTCTCCCAGGACTCACCCCCGAGCAAAGATCACCTCCTAGAACAGATCAACCTCTGATCTGCCTAGGAGTAGCTTATTTAAGCTCATATTTCCCCAAAGCATGTTTCTAATTCTGCGTCCAGAATAGCAGGATGCTTTCTTTCCTGTTTAGCCTAGGCTTCCCATTTTGGGACTCTTTAAAGCTGCTTTAAGCTTTTCCTCATCTTTTCCAGCTTTTTCTCACCTCTTCCCAACTACTCCTCTTCATTGGGGAAATTTAGATTCCTCCTCAAATCTAAATTACTTTCTTTCAAGGATTTTTGAAAGATTTTTGGGGATTTGTTGCCTTATCCATCCTCATGGATTTGGCAAGTGATCTCTAATTCTCTTTTTTGGTCAAAATGCACAATCATTTTATTTATTTCCTTAAATAAAATATGCAAATACATTCACAACATACTCATCCCTTGGGGTCCACCCCCTTAGGATTAAATTTCACATGTCTAACTTTAAAAATTCAACACACAAATTGGGGGTGTTACATATTCCCCCTCTGAAAATAAACACCGTCCTCGGTGTTATTATTCGACTACTAGAGATCATTTAAACAGAAATGGATATTTCTCCATCATTTCAGCTTCCCTTTCCCAGGTGGCTTCTTCAGCAGTAAAGTGCTTCCACTGCACTTTGACTCTGGCCACTGTTCTGTTTCTCAACTCAATTTCTTCCCGCTCCAATATTTGAAGCGGTTCTGGCAGAAACTCCCCTTCTGGTTCCACCTGTACAACATTCCAATCAATTATGTGACAAGCATCATGCACATATCGTTTTAATAATGAAACATGAAATACATTATGCACTCTAACATGGGGTGGTAAGGCCAGCTTGTAAGCCACTGGTCCCACCCTTTCTAAAATTTCAAAAGGCCCACAATATCTAGGTGCAAGTTTTGCACAACTTCCAGCATAAAGTGTGCTCTTTTTGGGTTTGATGCGTAAATACACATGATCCCCCACTTTGCATTCTCGGTGCACTCTTTTCTTATCAGCATAGCTTTTCTGGCGATCTTGTGCTGTCTTGATATTTCTTTGTATCTGTTTGACAATTCTCTCCATCTCTTGTAGTGCATCTGGTCCCAACACCAGTTTATCCTCTGGTTGACTCCAGCTCAAGGGGGTACGGCACTTTCTCCCATAGAGTGCCTCAAACGGACTCATCTTAATAGAGGATTGGTAACTATTATTATAGGCAAACTCAGCTAAATGCAGATACTCTTCCCATTTTGATGGTCTATCCATCACATACATTCGCAACATATCCTCCAAAATTTGATTTGTCCTTTCTGTCTGCCCATCTGTTTGAGGGTGATAGGCAGTACTAAAATTCAGCTTAGTACCCATTCCTGCAAACAATCCTTTCCAAAATGCTGCTGTAAATTTAGCATCTCGATCTGAAACAATTACTTTGGGAACGCCATGAAGCCTTACTATCTCCTTCAGGAAAACATTTGCTACTTGAGTTGTTCCGAAAGTAGATTTCACTGGTATAAAGTGGGCAGCTTTGGTTAAAGTGTCTACTACTACCATTACAGAATCATGTTGATATTTGGTTTTAGGTAGTCCTATTATAAAATCCATGGAAACTGTGTCCCATTTCCATTCTGCAATTGGCAAAGGGTTTAGAAGCCCTGCTGGATGTTGATGCTCAACTTTGACTAGTTGGCATTCCATACACCTACTTAGATACTCTGCCACATCTCTCTTCATTCCTGGCCAGAACAGCTTCTTTTTCAAGGCTGTTAACATCTTCTGGTATTCTGGATGTCCTGCATAGGGCTGTCTGTGATATTCATCTAGAATTTCTCTTTTCAATGACTCTATATTTGGAATATACAACCTATTTTTGTAATAGAGCAGCCCTTTTTGGTTTTTAGTGAAATCAGTTTTATCCTTTTTCTGTAGTTGCACCAAGAGTGCTTCATAGTCGGGATCTTGATAGGCTGCTTTTCCCACCAATTCCTCTATCTCCATCTGGGCACTACTCCCCATGTTGTTTAGATGTTGACAAGAATTTCTACTTAATGCATCAGCAACCTTATTTTCCTTTCCCTTGATATGCTTTATGTCCATATCAAATTCAATTAGAAAGGACAGCCATCTGGCTTGTCTTGCATTCAGGTCAGTTTGGGAGAAAAAATATTTGAGGCTAATATGATCAGTCATCAATGTGAACTTCTTCCCCAGCAGATAGTGCCTCCACATTTTTAAAGCATGGATAACAGCTACAAATTCTAAATCATATGCACTGTAATTCTGTTCATGAGTTTTCAGTTTCCTAGATTCGTAGGCAATGAATGAATTTTCCTGCAATAGGACTCCTCCCAGCCCTTCTCTGCAAGCATATGTACATACAACAAACTCTTTATCAGGATCAGCGATTTTTAATATAGGGGCTGAAATAAGTTTTTTTTTTAACTGCTCGAAACTGTTTTGACATTTTTCAGTCCACACAAACTTGACACCCTTTCCTTGCAATGAAGTGATGGGATGTGCTATGGCAGAAAATCTTTCCACAAATCTACGATAATAGCCTGCTATCCCCATGAACGACCTTACTGCTGAAACATCAGTTGGGACTGGCCATTCCTTAATTTCTTTTATCTTTTCAGGGTCAACTGCAAGCCCTTTTTCAGAAATAATATGACCCAAATATTGAATTTTATCTTTATAAAATTCACATTTACTGATCTTGGCATATAGCTGATTTTATTTCAACGTCTGCAACACTATTCTCAGATGTTCCTTATGTTCATCTTCATTTTTAGAATAGACTAAGATATCATCTATGAACACAAGAACAAATTTTTTCAAATACTTATTCAACACACTGTTCATCAAGCACATAAACGTGGCAGGGGCATTCGTCAAACCAAAAGGTAGGACCACAAATTCGTAATGCCCATACCTGGTTCGAAATGCTGTTTTGCTGATGTCTTCTTCTTTAATTCTGAGCTGGTGATACCCAGTCCTTAGGTCTATCTTGGAAAAGACTGAGGCCCCTCTCACTTGATCAAACAGATCATCAATTCTAGGAAGTGGATATCTATTCTTAATGGTCAACTTGTTCAGTTGACGATAGTCAATGCACATCCTAAAAGTTCCATCCTTCTTTTCAACAAATAAAACAGGTGCTCCCCATGGAGACACACTTGGTCTAATGTAACCCTTATCCAATAATTCTTGCAGCTGCATCTTCAGCTCTATCAGTTCTGGCGGTTTCATCCGATAAGGAGCTCGGGAAATAGGTGTAGCTCCCGGCACCAGATCTATAGAAAAGTCAATCTCTCTTTTTGGGGGAAGATGAGGGATTTCCTTGGGAAAAACTTCCTTAAATTCTCTGATGACTGGTATAGCATCCAGTAACTCTTCCTCAGTTTGTTGTTCTATTTCTTCTACATGCACTGCATAGACTTGGTATCCTTTTCTAGCTGTTCTTTTTAATTGTAAGGCTGATATTTGTCTTATTGAAATGGATTTTGGTTTCCCTTTTAGTGTAAAAGGTTTCCCTTCTTCATCCACACAATGCAGGGTTTTATCCCAGCAGTTCATCAGAGCTTTCTTCTTTTCCAGCCAATCCATTCCTATCAGCAAATCATAGGATCCTAATGGAAATATGTTCAAATTTACTTCTGTTGGAAAGCCATTTAATTGTATTGCTGTTTTGGGCAATTTATGTGTGACTTTTCTCTTAGTTCCGGTGGCCAGCTGTACCAACCATGACTGCTGAAATTTTTCAGGTTTAATTTTACATTTTTCTACAATTCCAGGACTAATGTAACTCAAAGAAGCACCTGGATCAATCAAAACAGTAATAGGTAAGTCAGAAATCTTACCCTCCATTTCCACCATGGTTGCTTGATATTCTACTTGCCGATTTTCCAATGCTGCACTGATAGTTGGTATATTTCTGGCTATGTCATTGACTGTTGTTTCCTCTCGCTCTCTGCTAATCATATGAATATTTTGATGGGGACAATCCCTCATCATGTGGGGTTCTCCACAGCCCCAGCACTTCAGAGGTTCCTTCATTCTGACTGTCCCTTCCTTTTTATTGTTCCCTTCTACTGGTTTTGAAACCACTTGTGACTGAGCAGTTTGACTTTCTTTTGGTTTATTAAATTTTTTCCGCTGATGATCTCTACCAAAATTTCTTAGATATGCTGGTTTTGGTCTTTTTCCTTTGAACTCACCCTTGTTCAGCCAGCTCTTCCCTTGTTCAGCTTTACCTTTAAACTGCTGATAGCATAATCTTGCTTTTCTAACAGCCTCATCCATCGTCTTTGGATTGTCAAATTCAATTTTCTCCTTGTACACAGTAGGCAAACAATTTAAAAACCTTTGCACTTTTGCCTTTTCTTCCCTAATGTAAGGGACATACCTCAGTAAATTAGTGAACTTAGTGACAAACTCATCAATAGTGAGCTGTCCTAGCCTAAGTTCATGGAATTCTTTTGCTTTATCATCATAATAACGTTCATTCAAATAACGGCTTTTGAACTTAGTCTGAAAATCTTCCCAAGTAACTGTATTTTCATCAATGGCATGCACCATTTTTGTCTCTTCCCACCACAGTGTAGCTTTTCCTTGTAGCTGGTACACAGCTAATCTAGCCTTCAGATTGCTCTCATATTCATAAACTTGGAAATACTTGATCATGTTCAGCAACCAAGCTTCAACATCCTCCTCCTTCTCCCCATCATAGGAGGGAGGTTTGATTTTTCTAAATTCTCCCTGCAATTCTCTTTTCTGCTTATGTTGATGCCTAGCTGCATCCTCATCTTCAGACTCATCCATCTTTCTCTTTCCGGAACCTTCGCCTTCTGGGCGATTCGGAAGTTAGTCTACGATGGCTGCACTCCTTGCGTGATGACAACATGTCATTCGGGCTTCTCAGTTCGGCCAATTCTCGTTGCGGCACATTGCAACATATCTATTACCGGGGCATTGGGATCTGGAGTAGCAAACTCATCCCGCAGATCCACATAAATCCCTTCACCTTCAGCCATTTCAACTGTACACACTTACAACACCGATTAGCAAAAGTTCATAAAACAAAACAAAAAAAATATGTAATAAGTAGTGAGCACAAAATTGAGAGCCCAATTTTTGTAACCGGTGCTCCGATACCATTTGTCACACCTCGAATTTAAGGGAATGTCACATTTTTTTTTTTTTTTTTTTTTTTTTTAAATCTCCTTGTTGTTGAGCTTGGATTTCACTGTTATGCATCTGGTTATCTGAATACTAAGTTCTTTCCTAATAACCTTCACAGTGAACCCTAGGTACGACTTTGGAATAATGAGCTCAGGGATTTAATTTCATTTGCCTCTTGGTAAAGTTTTTTCCATCATCTAGTATCTCTTTCTTATTAAGGATATTGACCATTCAACCTGTATACATTTCAATACTGTTATTTAATGCACATGACTATTCAATACCTATTTTATTGAACCCATTATAGATATTCAATACATATATTTTGGGACCTATATATATATATATGTCACCTATATATATATGGATAACATAGGTATTTAAATTGCATTTATCAACCATACCTTTTTTTTGGAGCTCTTATATAGATATATCCCACATCTATACATAATACACCCCTTTTAAATTATTTGATTCACATATATATATATATCTCCTATATATACATAATACACCTTATTTTAATATATTTGTTCCACATATGTATATCTCATATAACACACATCATTTGATAATCATCGGGCGACACATACATATCTTCACCCTTAACTACCATGAATTATAGACATACCTCTTATATATATATGTATCATATATACATAAAATGCATATATCTAATGTGTCCTTTGATTTGTTACGTATCCTTCTTAGTGTTTTCCCTGGTTGGTGTGTGTATAATACAATGCGTTTAATTTTGGTTCCGTATTGTGTACAGGTTTCAATAGGACATCCGGCCACATTAGCACGCTATCTCTGGGGTACGAGTACTTCCGCGACCCTCCAAACCGGTTTCGTGTAGGTGAAGGAGTAACGTGGTCCGTTCTACTGCGCAGAACTGTTGGAAGGTACCTGAGGTTTATGGTTCGCTCGTGTTGTGAGAATTTTGATATTTCACCCATCGGCGCCACTGCTTGTGAACTCGACGGGTGTCATTGACGGCTATGGGGACTGTTGCATGAACTACTTCAGCAGGTACCGAGAGTATGGCTCAGCCTGAAACCCCGCCGGCACAATACTTAGAGTTTAAGCCAGAAAAGACAGCAACTACTCCGCAGTGGTACTTCTTATCTGATTGTCATGATGATTAAATCCCTTTCAGGATTTGTGCAACCCTCGATCAGTGTCGATTAGGGTTAGCGCCCTCATCTGCTATGCTAAACCTATGGATAAATTCCGCGTGTACCATTAGGAATTCGAGGTAAGTATTCAGCGGATTTCCTGTAGTTAACCCTAGCGCTGTCCATTACTATTTCATCTTCTCAAAACGTGGTTTCTATGGCATGACTCCTTCATTTCTTGATTTTCTAATCTGCAGGGTTCCAAATCGGTGGTTACGCAGGTCAATAGCGACTATGGCAGCACCGTATAGAGGAAGGATTCTTTCCTTGGCCGCAGGTTGTATGGCTGGTGTATCATGTTCGGCTCAGGACTGAAGTAGATCTATTTTATTCGTATAGTTATTATCCTCAGTGCTTCTTTACTATCATACTGTATCAAATTGTTTTCTATGTTTTCCTTTCTCACAGATTCTCCTTTCAGGTTGCCATATCAGACGAACTCATTTAGAATTTTGTGTACTGTATTTAGTTAACGCTTGGGGTTGGGTAGATTTGCCGCGCCTGCTCCTTGTCAAAGGTTTTCATTCTGGTTCTAATACGCATTGGAAGCGAATGAAATCTTGATTGGGAAAGATAAAACAAGGCGTGGGGTTGGTTCTGAATGTCGCACCCTTCTCCTGCCAACTTCGTGCTGGTAATATATGTTTTCGGTGCTTGTTAATTGCATTTACCCATTTATTATTGAATATGTATTGGATTCTCGTTCAGAAAAAGGAAGGCGAAGTCGAGTATTCCTTGTTAATTGTCACGCCTCCCAGACCTAGGTTCTTACCCATATATCATAAGGAGATATACTCGGCTTTATGCACCAGCTAACACAAAACTGCTTATTGAATCCATTTCAAATTCAAACGGTTATCCGACATTTACTTCTTTTGAGTAATTATAGGCAGACATGGGAATATAAGAATTTCTCACAACTTTCCAGTTTGCAAGCCTTATAAAATTTCCAACATTTTAAAGTGCAGCATCGAGGTATAGATGTATGCCTCCTCGCATACCTCTATCTATACTCAGTTAACCTCCATTGCTCCAACTACTTTCCCAGCAGTTTATATGGACGGTAACCAGATGCTCTGTTCATTGTGTTCTTACGTATGCTTACAATCTTCCCTCATACAAACTTTTATCACCCAATGGATGGGCAAGTAGGATTTCCCTTTATTTTACTGTTACAACATTCAACTTGTTTGACACTCTGGTGCAGATTCAACTATTCCATGGGAAAACTAGGACACAGATCCTCTTTGCTTCAATCCAATAGGGGAGGATACTGAACTGGATAGTTTAGACTCCCTAGTGTTAGATCCTCGTACTTAGTTAGGTTTCAACTTCTGCTTTCATATGTTTACACTTACATTTAATAGAATAATTTAATTTCTTAGTTTTACAATTCTTTCCATTGTAACACAACTGACATACTGAACCCCATACTACTATCACAGGGTTGTTGTTTCCTACCTTCTGTGATTGGTTACAGAGAATTCTGTGCCATTAATATTGTTATGATAGGTTTAGTTGTTTGGTACTTGCTGTTCATGGTTACTGGTTTGTTAACATTTTCTGTCTATACACACAGTAAGTTAATGTTCCTTTGAAAGGCAGCAAGCTACACCTATACATACTCAAGAGATTAGCTGTTCAAAGGCTCTACCATCTCTAACTCCATTACTACAAGGTACTCATCCCCATACTCCAACCATTTGTCTCTGCTATTAATATCTTTGGTTTACAATTACATGAGTTACTGAGCAAATAATCAATCTAAAATTTTCATAATGAACCATAACATAATAATTCATAAATTGCATAATGAACCATAACATCACAATTCATAAAACAGGGATATATTTAATACAGACTTACAGAAATCTCCAACATTAGGCATGCATACCTCTACTATGACTAGTCCTCCCAACCTTAGAATCCTCTTTATCTCCCAGGATTCACCCCCAAGCAGAGATCCTCCAAGAACAGACTAACCTCAATCTGTTCTGGAGCAGCTTATTTAAGCTGGGCTTTCCCCAAAGCCTGTTTCCAATTCTGCGTCCAGAATTTCAGGATGCTTTTATTCCTGTTTAGCCTAGGCTTCCCATTTTGGGACTCTTTAAAGTTGCTTTAAGCTTTTCCTCAGCTTTTCCAGCTTTTTCTCACCTCTTCCCAACTACTCCTCTTCATTGGGGAAATTTAGATTTTTCCTCAAAAATCTAAATTAGAAATAATTTCTTTCAAGGATTTTTGAAAGATTTGGGGAAAGTCTTTTTACTTTTCCATCACCTCATGGATTAGGCATGTGATCTCACTTTCTCATCTGGTCATAGTGCATACCCAATATTTTATTTATTTTTTTCATAATTAAATAGTTAACCACATCCACACAATAATTATCCATTGGGGTCCACTCCCCTTTGGATTTATGTTCAAATGTCTCATTTGACAGGCATAGAACTTGGGGGTGTTACATATTCCCCCTCTGAAAATAAACACCGTCCTCGGTGTTGCCAACTATCTACTTAGTTTATTTTGAACATAATTATGAATGCTTTTCCATCATCTTAGCTTCTCTGTTCCATGTAGCTTTTCAGCATTAAAGTGCTCCATTGCACCTTTACTCTAGCTACTGTTCGCTTTCGCAATTCCATTTCTTCTCGCTTTCATCTTTGAAGCGACTCTGGAAGGAAATTCCTCTTCTGGTTCCACCTGGACCACATTCCAATCAATCATGTGAGAAGCATCATGTACAAAAATTATAAATTTTCTTTTCCAACAAGGAGACATGAAACATATCAGGAAATTTAATAAGCAATGGTAGGGCTAATTTATAAGCCATTAGTTTCCAGCAGAGTACTCTCCTGTCTCCACTCTATTTACTGATGCCTTATGCAATTGGTTTTCTTCCTGCTTCTTTGCAAGAAGTCTGTCTGGAAGATCTTTTATGCTGGTTTCTCTGTCCACAATTCATACCAATGTAAGTAATATCAGGTACATACAATTCATAATCCACAACAACATTCTGCATTTCAATAACTTAAGAAATTCAGTTATTAGTCAAACCGTTCAGGTTCATAATAGTTTAGTGCACTTTTAGTACACTACTAATCCTTTCTTGTTTTTCAGTGCGATTCTTTCCTCACGCAACTTGGTCCAGTTTAGCTTTTCTTGAGGTGATTTATCTTCACCTTGTTTTCTCCTTGGTTCCAGAGTGTACACTTTCCTGTTACACACTTGGCTAAACAATTTTACACTTTTCATTAGTACTCATAAATGAAAGAAAACAATTTTATCATACGCATGTTTATGCTTATCCTTTCTCAGTTCATAGTCGTACTTCCAGTATCTTATCATTGTTTTCTTTTGTTAGTAAATCAATTTAATTAGTAATAACTAGACTCGTTAATTCAATTCAATGCTTACTTCCCACATGAAATTTTTTTTTTTTTCCTCTAACCTCTTTAGGAATTGTATCCACTAATTCAAAACTTACGTGAATAAATTTGGAGCTGATGGGTTTCTCCCACACCCACGTCCAAATGTATCTCATCCTCTTTTCTCTCAGTTGGTAGCTGTGTGATTTCACGCTACTTCCAGTCTTTGACTTTACGGTTCGGGAAAATTAAATCAAATAAAATTTACCTCAACAAAATTTTATAGTGTGAATACATGTATTCACTATTATTCATCACCTTCACCAGTTTTTCTACTTGAAAATGTCAAAATTGTACCTTTCAATTATACCTTTACCTTAATTGTTTTTTTTTTTTCCCATTGGATTTTTATCCATGCATGTTCCTTTTCAAAATCATTTTCCCATGAAAAAGAAAACCAATTGTCAGGTGTTCAATTCTACTCTAGCTAACTCACCTGGGAAGCTTTGTTTTATCTCTTCATTCATTCATTCCTGACTCAATGTAAGGGATCTGCATTACATTATTTAATATGCCATGTTCCACAATTACTCAACCAACTATTTAACTGGTTTTATAACCCATACTTAAGTTTACCACTTCACTTTTTCCATGTATATGAGCTAAAATATGTTTATCACAAAATACTTTAGTCATGACTTTACTTTTACCACTTAATCTATAGCATTACGACCATATGGTAAAATATGTCCTTCCACTTTACTTGCAACTTTTAAGGTAACTTCACTTTTACTATTCCCTAGTGAATTTTTCCTTCTCCCTTAATCCCGTGGGTATAAAGTTGGAAGTTTACTAACTGAACTAAATTATCATGTATGAAGATATTATATTCATACAACTCAACAAAGTTAACATTATAACATATAACAAGATCACCTATATTTATAATGTTACTTGTAGATTTAACTTATGTCCCACGTGCAATTTGTTTCCTTTTAATCTATCATTTCTCATGATAATTGTTATTATTTTATATATATATATATATATATATATTTAATAGTTAATTAAGAATTTACCACTTATATTTAACATACCTCTATTAAATATAAGTTGTCCTTTTTCTATTATCCACCTTTCTCTATATATTCCAAAATGAACTTTCCCTCTTCTTTGGTTCACATAGTATTATATAGCATCTTAGGATTTGTAAAACCTCCAAGGGTTTCTTCTTGTTCACCCAAGGTCTAAACGAGTTAGGAAACGATAACTATTAAGCTAGATTAACAAGATATAGATGTCCTATCTCTTGAAAGTTTGAATTCATATAGATATATGTCACATATATTGCCACTATATATAATATTCATATATATATATAGTACACCCTGGGCTATATATTATGTGATCCATACCTTTAAAAAACACCTATGTGTCTCTACCTTTCTCCACTAGGACGTGAAGGTGCACACATATCTATATATATTTTTGACACCTCTATACCCATTCATTTCTTATACTTTTTCTATTCACACTTTTATTATACTACAATTTCCTAGTGATCTGAATGCTAAGATCAAAGTTTATTTCAAACTATTGTGCCTTTTTCTAAACCACTTCAATTTTCCATTTAATATTTTTAATGTACCTTTACTAATTCCAAGTGGATAATATACCCATGAACATAAAATATTATGTTTCTCTTAAGGTCCTTATGATATATTCCATCTAATAATTTTACAATATATATTTTTCAATATGTACATCTATATATATCTGCACCGTATGTGCATAAAATCATCACATACATATTGTTACCCATTTATTTTGGCACATATGATTATACATAATGTCATCACATATTTTGATACATATTGTTATCCCTTTTATGTTATTATCCTAACCTTATATTTATTTACAACCCGCGAGACCTGTATAGATATGTAACGCATTTACAATTGAATTAGTTTCCTGTCTCGACTTATGCACCGAACCCGCTTATCTCTTTCATGCCTATCTCCAGCATTTATATATATATATTGATATATATCTAGCACACTCCTAGTTATTATCGTTGAATAACGATATGAGTATATAAATATGTAACTCATTAACATATATCTATATATTTGACTGCCAAATCAACACATGTACCTAGCAGTTCTGCGTATCATGACCATGAGTAGTTCTCATACTTGAGTAGGGTGAGGAATTTACGGTGCCTTGACCATCGGAATACATAGCCGACACGTCAACACGTTTTCTTGCGGGTTTGACTGTTTTGTGGCTCCGTTTTATGCCACGTCAATTCTGTATCATTCCGTGTACTCCTAAACCCTACCCCTGACACCCGGCGACAGTATTTTTATTGCATTTTTTTTTATTTATTTTTTTCTGTTTGATTCACCGAGTGAACTTTATCACCACTTATGTGTATTGACCATCTTATATAAACTTCTATATATATACCTGTCCTCACATATATATCAACTTATATATATATAATGACCCCTTCATAAACATATATCTACATATGTACCGTATGTATACATTTACACGGTTAATCATTAACTGGAGGCGCGCGCTCGCATCATTAACCCCTGCCGAAAGTTCATACCACGTATCTCTATCATTTGAATTTGTGATTTCATCTTTACACGCTGGCCTTTAAACTGTGGTTCGTTTTAATGTGAATAATTTGACTCGTCCAGGGGCAGGAATTCCATTTAACGCCGGTGATATATGTATATCCGGGTATGTTGGCTGTGATATGTATATTCCATTTAACCCTGATTGATATTCGTTATGCAGGTATTCCAGTACATTTTGTTTCCGGAAAGACGGTGGCGTGGACACTTCTTATCGGTTTATACAGCTACGCGTCCCACCTCCGCGCAGAATGTTGACAGTCGGTCCACTGGCGCAAACCCTATGTATTCTGAACCCGGGTTAGCCCTATAGTGCTTTTGGTTTTGAGAGCCGCACCTACATGCGTCATGATCCATATGCAGAGTACTCATTTCTCGTACTCGATCCTTATGACATGGGCCGCCTAACTCAGGAATCGGATCATCTAGCTTGACGTGTGGGTTGAGTTAAAATCTTTCGTTGGTTTTCTTTTCTTCTCTGTGTACAGGGAAACATCTCGCCTGGGTGGCGTACCTCGTACCTTATCCCCTAAGCACTCGACGGGTGGAGTTCAACTGTCAGCTTGTCTATTGCGAGTACGGGGTACCCGGAACTCTGCCTATGGTAAGGGCTCGATCTAGGTCCAACTCTGCGTTTGCGTGCCACAATACCTTATCTCCTCTGTGCCCCTTCACCTCACTTGGTACTCTCCAGTCTACGCAATCAGCCTCGGGATTTTCTGGAGGTCTGTGGTAGATGAATTAGGGTTTCGAGATTGTTTTTAAATAGACATACTTGCATCGATCTATTTATCAGAGCTAAGTTGCAAGGTGAAACGCGGTAGGGACGTCTAGGGTTTGTTATCGCTGGTTTCTCTCGTCTCATGTTTCAATTTTCCTGCATATCTTTACCTCGTCTATTTGCTTTCGGGACGATACATTGGCCATTCCTCTGTTGCGCATTTAAATCTGTATTTCATTTTTTTTTTTCCACAATTTTGTAATTTCGTTCGGACGTAACCCTGGTTGTGAAACTTATGAAGGTTTCTGGGTTCCTGACGTTATTTTTTATGCGTTTCATACCTATTTCCTGTGCCACGTATGGTTTCCCCATTTTAATGTGTTTATTTTCAGCTTGACGCAGGGGTGGAGATTCTACCCTCAGGTAACCCTAACTTCTTTTTGGTCGTCTATACTTATTACGAAGGTTCAACACTGTAACCCTTATTGTTTTATGATGAGAATGCACCTCCCAAGCGTGATTTCACGCTGCTCCTGGGAGTTTTAGCATAATACTTTTGGCCTGCGAACCTCTTTAACTTCGATTTCAGACAGTTCATATACAGCGCGAAATAACCTTGTCGGCCATGGCTTTGAAAGCGTTAGTTCACATGGTGGATCTTGGTCAATCTGATGTGTCAAGGTTCGACACTGTCGTGATTTGGTTTCTGATGGTCTGCCAGAGAAATTTATGTTTGGTCGACCGACTTTAAGCGCTGTCATTATAAACACAATAGCACCCTATTTGATTTACGTAACAATCTCTTCGTTCATTTAACACTGTTCTCTGAGTCGCATAATATTCTCTTTGTTTTATTTACCACGGTTCTCTGAACTGGCGATGGTTATATTATCTATCGGTAGATATTTTCCTTGTTTAACTCATCTGTTTATGGTTTTCAGGAATGAGTGAGACGAGTCATTATTTACTCTCTGCATTTATATAAACTATGGAATAAGGCCTTTTGTTTAAATCTCGGCAATGATTGTCATGATATCCTATCCATGTGAAGATAACTTTATTGTACGCTAATTTCCACGGCTATAGCGCTCATATATGTTTCGTTGGTTATAGTTACGTCCCTTTTTAACATATATGCTCCTATATATACATATCTTGTATTCTTATGTTCCCTTCTTAACATAGGTAGTGAAATGTAAGATTTATAGTTATGTTGGCCGAGTGACATATGAAAAGTCATATATACATGTCTCATATGTAGTAAAGGTTAAAAAGGCTTAATTGGATATATAATTTTTTTTCTACTTGTTAATTTATATATATATATATATATACCTATATATTTCCTAAAGGCATATATATATGTGATCGATAGTTCCATTAATGCTATACATTCAGCATGGAGAAATCTAACACCATTTTATTTGTTTCAAGAGTTAGAACTGAATATAAAGTACCCTATAATGGCTATGAGTACTATAACCCTTGTAGAATTTCCTTGTGATTTAACAAGAATTCAGAATCCTTGCTATTAAAGTTTAATTTTTCTCTTGAAGGATGCCTATATGTGTTTCATAGCACTTAACCTAAACGGAGTAAGAATATATATATATTTTTTTAAATCTATACCCTTATAAATGGTATCATGCTCATCTAGAATATAATTACTCTTTTTCCAGCACCATTATAATTGTTAGAATGCTCATATATGCAGTCTATAAATGTTATAAGTGGTAGAATGATCATAATTGCAATTTATATTCTAATATCTTTTCTTTCTTCCTTTCTGCTACTTACCATGTATATATTTCAGTGCTACTATAATGTTTCTCTAGCATACACATAAGCATATCATCTCATTGTTTTGTCTACATGAAACATAACCAAAAATTAATCCTCTGTAGAGGCCAAGTAACCTCAGATTTAAACCGACCTTGGTTTAGAGATTCTGGGGTTTCTACTCTATGGATTTTCTGGTCTACAACTAAACAGAATCTGGAAGGGAATGCCTTATGATAGATTCTATTAAATGTAGTACTAATTACAATCGCACCATTTAATATATATATTTTTTATGTAGTCAATTCATACTGATGTAAAATATAAGAGCATCATATTTAAAGACCTACCATTCAAGCAGTAGACCAACCTCCCACCACAGATCACCCTTACTCTTATCTCTAGAAATTCCCTTTTCTATGTATCTAGGGAAATAATTATAAATTAATTTTTTTCTCTTTGTAAGTCCTATTCTTACCCTCATAATTGAAAGATTTCTAGTGAGGTTAAATCATGGAAAAAAAATGATACATTCCTATGAAGGTGCTGATGCTCAATAAGGCTAGCTAGATGATATATCAGTTAGGTACTACTGTTTTCCCTCTTGTTTTTCATCCCAGTAAGGCAGCATCAATCTTTGCTACTGTATTAAGATGGTTTCAACATCTTAAATTTATGAACCCTGACTTTCTTTTACCTAACGATGATAGTAGAACAATGGCTACATGTAACACCCCCAAGTTCTATGCTTTTCAAATGAGACATTTGAACATAAATCCATAAGGGGAGTGGACCCCAATGGATAATTACTATGTGGATATGGTTAACTAATTATTTATGAAAAATAAATAAAATATTGTGCATGCACTATGACCAGATGAGAAAGTGAGATCACATGCCTAATCCATGAGGTAATGGAAAAGGAAAAAGACTTTCCCCAAATCTTTCAAAACTCCTTGAAAGAAATTATTTCTAATTTAGATTTTTGAGGAAAAATCTAAATTTCCCCAATGAAGAGGAGTAGTTGGGAAGAGGTGAGAAAAAGCTGGAAAAGCTGAGGAAAAGCTTAAAGCCGCTTTAAAGAGTCCCAAAATGGGAAGCCTAGGCTAAACAGGAATAAAGCATCCTGAAATTCTGGACGCAGAATTGGAAACAGGCTTTGGGGAAAGCACAACTTAAATAAGCTGCTCCAGAACAGATTGAGGTTAGTCTGTTCTGGGAGGATCTCAGCTCGAGGGTGAGTTCTGGAGATAAACGAACTCTAAGGTTGGGTGGACTAGTCATAGTAGTGGTGTGCATGCATAAATTGGGAGATTTCTGTAAGTTGAATTAAACATGTCTATGGTTTATGAAATTTTGCTGTTATGGTTCATTATGCAGTTTATGAATTGTGATGTTATGGTTCATTATGCTTTTTATGAATTGTCATGCTATGATGCATTATGCAAATGTTAGATTGATTAATTGTTAAGTATTTCATGTAATGACAAACCAAAGCTAGTGATATCAGAGACAAATGGTTGGGTTGTATGGATGAGTATCTGGTAGTAATGAGGTTAGAGATGACATATCAATTGAACAGCAAATCTGATAACCATGTATAGGAATAGCTTGCTATCTGTTAAGGAAATATTTAATTTCTGTGTGTATAACCAGAAAATGTTAACCAAACAATACCCATGAACAGCAAGTGCCAAATAACTAAATCTATCATAACAATACTGATGGCCCAAAATTCACTGTAATCAATAACAGGAAGTAGGGAACAACAACCCTCAGCTGTGTTACAATGGAAAGAATTGTAAAATTTAGAATTTACAATATTCTATTAACTGCAATTGTACACATATGGAAGTAGAAGTTGAATCCTAACTAAGTACGAGAATCTAACACTAGGGATTCTAAACTATCCAGTTCAGTATTCTCTACCTCCATTTGAGTGAAGCAAGAGGATCTGTTTCCTAGTTTTTCCATGGAACTAGTTGAATCTGTACCATAGTGTCACACATGTTGAATGATTATAACAGAAAAATAAGGGGGGAAAATCCTATTGCAAAATCTATTGTGTGATAAAAGCTTGTGTCAGGGAAGATTGTAAGCATGGGTAAAAATACCATGAACAGAGCATCTGTTTACCGTCCATAAAAACTACTGGGAAAGTAGTTGGAGCAATGGTGGTTAACTTCGTAAAGATAGATGTATGCGAGGAGGCATACATTTATACCTCGATGTTGAAACTTTAAAATATTGAAAATGTTATCAGGCCTGCAAACTGGGAAGTTTGAGTAAGGGCCTAGTGATCATCTAGAGTTGGACACAACTCTGAACAGAAAACCTGAGAAATACAAAGTAATGTATATAGATATATAAGTATACAAGTCTATAAGGAGAGGTCAAGCCCAAAAATTCTCATGGAAATTCTTGTATTCCATGGCTGTTTATAAGTACTGAAAATAATCTAAACCCCGAATAACAGTCTTCACTTGTAAGTGATTCAGTATAAAAACTATAACTGTTATCGACGCATAAAGCGGAGAAAATGTGAGTTATGTGATATGGGTAGCACTCATCACAGGTTCACTTGTCTTTCCCCAATCAGGGGTGTATATAGATCTGTTATGGAAATGAAAAAAAAAAAAATGGGTTTGGGAGACGTGACACTACATATGTCATCGTAAACTTATAGATTTATATTTTTGTTTTTTTTCATCATGGATATATAGTCCGAGTGAAGAACAATCATACTCTATTATTTTACATAGAAATAATATTTTTCTGAGAGATATCGGTTTCCAATTTTAAACCTATTATAGGTTTAACCATTCTGGTATATGAGCCTCCTCATATTACTCCCATATCAATGTTTCTACTTCATTACAATTTTTTACCTGTATACCTGATAGTATATCCAAGATATTTGTATACTTGAAGTAATATTTTTAATTTTCATAAAATTTATAACAGTTTACTAGTTCTTTGTGAGCACATATCTTGCCCAATTTTTGAACCTGGGCTCCGATACCATTTGTCACGCCTCCCAGACCTAGGTTCTTACCCATATATCATAAGGAGATATACTCGGCTTTATGCACCAGCTAACACAAAACTGCTTATTGAATCCATTTCAAATTCAAACGGTTATCCGGCATTTACTTCTTTTGAGTAATTATAGGCAGACATGGGAATATAAGAATTTCTCACAACTTTCCAGTTTGCAAGCCTTATAAAATTTCCAACATTTTAAAGTGCAGCATCGAGGTATAGATGTATGCCTCCTCACATACCTCTATCTATACTCAGTTAACCTCCATTGCTCCAACTACTTTCCCAGCAGTTTATATGGACGGTAACCAGATGCTCTATTCATTGTATTCTTACGTATGCTTACAATCTTCCCTCATACAAACTTTTATCACCCAATGGATGGGAAAGTAGGATTTCCCTTTATTTTACTGTTACAACATTCAACTTGTTTGACACTCTGGTGCAGATTCAACTATTCCATGGGAAAACTAGGACACAGATCCTCTTTGCTTCAATCAAATAGGGGAGGATACTGAACTGGATAGTTTAGACTCCCTAGTGTTAGATCCTCGTACTTAGTTAGGCTTCAACTTCTGCTTTCATATGTTTACACTTACATTTAATAGAATAATTTAATTTCTTAGTTTTACAATTCTTTCCATTGTAACACAACTGACATACTGAACCCCATACTACTATCACAGGGTTGTTGTTTCCTACCTTCTGTGATTGGTTACAGGGAATTCTGTGCCATCAATATTGTTATGATAGGTTTAGTTGTTTGGTACTTGCTGTTCATGGTTACTGGTTTGTTAACATTTTCTGTCTATACACACAGTAAGTTAATGTTCCTTGGAAAGGCAGCAAGCTACACCTATACATAATCATGAGATTAGCTGTTCAAAGGATCTACCATCTCTAACTCCATTTTACAAGGTACTCATCCCCATACTCCAACCATTTGTCTCTGCTATCAATAGCTTTGGTTTACAATTACATGAGTTAATGAACCAATAATCAATCTAAAATTTCCATAATGAACCATAACATAATAATTCATAAATTGCATAAGGAACTATAACATCACAATTCATAAAGCAGGGATATATTTAATACAGACTTACAAAAATCTCCAACAATAGGCATGCATACCTCTACCATGACCAATCCTCCCAACCTTAGAATCCTCTTTATCTCCCAGGATTCACCCCCGAGCAGAGATCCTCCAAGAACAGACTAACTTCAATCTGTTCTGGAGCAGCTTATTTTAAGCTGTGCTTTCCCCAAAGCTTGTTTCCAATTCTGCGTCCAGAATTTCAGGATGCTTTATTCATGTTTAGCCTAGGCTTCCCATTTTGGGACTCTTTAAAGCTGCTTTAAGCTTTTCCTCAGCTTTTCCAGCTTTTTTCTCACCTCTTCCCAACTACTCCTCTTCATTGGGGAAATTTAGATTTTTCCTCAAAAATCTAAATTAGAAATAATTTCTTTCAAGGATTTTTGAAAGATTTGGGGAAAGTCTTTTCCTTTTCCATCACCTCATGGATTAGGCATGTGATCTCACTTTCTCATATGGTCATAGTGCATACACAATATTTTATTTATTTTTCATAAATAATTAGTTAACCACATCCACACAATAATTATCCATTGGGGTCCACTCCCCTTTGGATTTATGTTCAAATGTCTCATTTGAAAAGCATAGAACTTGGGGGTGTTACATTAATGTATCGACTGCCAAGAGAAATTATTTTTATTTCAGACTCCGAGTTGTTACCACGATTCTGGGTTTTTTTTTTTTTATATATATGTCCTCTCTATTTGTGTTCATGGTTACCTATTCTAATCGATCCGAACTATACAATCGAACGCTATGTTGTTTATCAGGCTGAGTGGCTGAATAACCCAAGTCGACCCTAATATTAACTGCATCCACTGCTTTGAATCTGAACTTGGAAAATTCGTGCCGACTTTATTTTAATATGCAGGAATCAGGAGTTTTGTTACAGGGAGTAATGGTGTTCCTGTTCCGGCCAAGACTAACCGATTTTACTTCTTTTGTTACAGATGAACTTTTTTAATATTGCGTAGCGGTAGCTACTCTCCATACTCATAGAGTTGATGTTACATGCCCAATGTGCAAATGTTTAATTTTCTGATTATGTTATGTTACTCTACCAACTAAAACGCTCACCCTTCCCATTTCGTCTCATGTTCCACGGCCACTTGTATGCCGAGTTTATAGCTATGGGTTATCGGTTTAAATCTCTTTATAGCTGTGGTTTTTCTGATGAACTCCCGTGGAATGAAATTGTAGACATAGTAGACTTTATACTATCAGTTTCATGCGTGGCGATAAGCCCTAACTATTACATGAAGCTCATACCCTCACATTCTCATGTTGCCAGGCAATTCTGCTGACGCGTTATTTCATAGCTTTGTTATGTTTGTCTAATATATATAAAACCTGAGATGTCGCGGCCTTCCTTAGGTTTGTTGACCAAATTATAAATCTTCATGATAATGATTCTTTGAACACAAATAAACAGAACCTACATAGTTCGTAAAGCAGTCCTTTCTTATAACCCTTTCTCGGAATCAATATTTGAGATAAGTTTATCACTGTTGCTTTCGTTACCTATCTTATTTTCCGGGGTTCTCACTTATATAAGTATGGCAATTTATCTGGAACGAAGCAAAAATTGGTTATGCTGGTTAGAAAAAATTATGCAGCTTCTGAAAATACTTTAACTAGGCCACCGCTCAGACTCTCTCTTCTTTTAGTATTTTTTTGGTAGGCGCCTGTGGCCGTGCTGAGCAGGGTGTGGATCTGGAGGCAGTGTGGGGTTGCTGGGGGCGCACAGTTTGGGTGGCCAGGACGGATGATGGTGGCAGGTGGGCGATAGTGTGGGGGGACAGGCAGCAGGATGTGTGGGTGGTGGCTGGGGATGGGGGCTGGCCAGGTGGCTGGACATTCAATACCTCTTTCAGTGTATATAAATAACATAACATACTTATGCACATATAATATCACCTTGTGTCTATATAAAACAAGTAAAGGTTTTCATTATCCATAGAGATTAAGTAACTGCAGATTTAAACCAACCTTGGTTTAGAGCTTCTGGGGTTTCTACTCTAGGGATTTATGGTCTACCACTAACCAGAATCTGGAAGGTGAAAGCCTTAGGCTGGACTCTGGTAAAGGTAGTACTACAACTCAATCATACCAGTAAATTGATTTTATATGTAGCCAATTCATACTATCATAAAACAAAATAACAAGAATTTCAGAACATACCATAATAAATCCAAATAATAGAAATTTCAGATGCATACCAATATTGCAATTGATCAACCTCCCAACCTTAGAATCCTCTTTGTCTCCCAGGACTCACCCCCGAGCAGAGATCACCTCCTAGAACAGATCAACCTCTGATCTGCCTAGGAGAAGCTTATTTAATCTCATATTTCCCCAAAGCATGTTTCTAATTCTGCGTCCAGAATAGCAGGATGCTTTCTTTCCTGTTTAGCCTAGGCTTCCCATTTTGGGAATCTTTAAAGCTGCTTTAAGCTTTTCCTCAGATTTTCCAACTTTTTCTCACCTCTTCCCAACTACTCCTCTTCATTGGGGAAATTTAGATTCCTCCTCAAATCTAAATTAATTTCTTTCAAGGATTTTTGAAAGATTTTTGGGGATTTGTTGCCTTATCCATCCTCATGGATCTGGCAAGTGATCTCTAATTCTCTTTTTGGTCAAAATGCACAATAATTTTATTTATTTCCTCAAATAAAATATGCAAATACATTCACACCATACTCATCCCTTGGGGTCCACCCCCTTAGGATTAAAGTTCACATGTCTAACTTTAAAAATTCAACACACAAATTGGGGGTGTTACAGATGAGTAACCATATTATTTGAAAATATCTTTGTTTGCATATGGACCATGATTATATAATTATTGAATTTATTTGCAATAAAAATTTCAGTGTATTAAAAGCTAGATCTACACTTATTTATGCATTATTTTGATAAAACCCCAGGGGGATCTTGTT
>JAXQQM020073670.1:0-12335 GCA_034641835.2 Pinus albicaulis
GGTAATTTTTATATTGATTAAGGATCAATTCCATCCACAACTCTGAAGTAATCAAGGAATTTTCTCTATCTGTAGCTTTCAACCCTCTGTAGGGAAACCTTTGAGCACTTTGAAAATAGTTAAAACTCTCTTACGAAGTATGTTTGAGGTCTAAATCCACTTAGGGTTCTTACAGTACCTGCAACCTTGAATTTTGTTGGAGGAATGGAACCTAAACTCATTGAGTAGTAATATGGGTACACATTAAGGAGGGGAAAAGTTTTATCTCAACCATGCACTTGTCCTATATTCTTTCCAATTTTTTCCTTCCACTGGAAAATTATAGCGTCTTCATTTCAGAGGTATGTTGCATGCACACTATTGATTTGAGTAACACAATATGAGCCTCCATTTCACCCTATCAATCATTGAACGTAGTCATAAATTGTATTCATCTCAGAGTAGTTTATGCTTGGTAAGACATATAATAATAACATAGACCTTAGGTACTTTTGGGTAGTTTGAGTAAACTACTTGAGGTAGATCTGAAGGAAACATTACGTTTTTGTATGGAGAGAAGCCTTGTCTAAGAACTTTGTGTTATTCCTTCTTGTTTATGGTGCATAAATCTATAACCCATTTGAATGTTTGGAGCTCGAGTAGTTGGTCCAAGTCTTTAGAAGTCTAATATGGTGGGTGATCCAAGCCCTTATTCTTAGTGCATAGATCTTGGTAAGATATTAGTGAGTTGAAGTTCAAATTTGGTGATTCAAGCCCTTATTCTCATGATTAGTGCACAGATCTTGGAAAGGTATTAATGCGTTGAAGTTTGACTTTGTGACATATCATTAAAGCATCATCAATAATTCAATTTTATAAAATGTTGTAGCAAAGGTTGGTTGGCATTGAAATATCTATTTGAGAAATGGAAAAAATTTGAAGCGTTATGTTTGATATACTTTCATTTTACTGCTAAAGTTCACTGGCTAAGGTCTACATAAAGAAAAAAAACATAGAACATGTACTCATTTTTGTAAAATATACTATCTCATACATAAGTAGCATCATCAGTTTGAAGGCATCAGTAAACGTCTTAAAATAAGCTTCACAAACAATATTGGGAATAATGATAGAGGCATCAACATATTAAATAAGACATCTTTAGGCAAAATATTGGAAGTAAGAAAATTCAAGGCATCTTTAGGTACATTAGGGATAGAGTTCACAAGGTACATAAAGTGAAATTATAATTTTGAATTTCTGAAGAAATATGGTATTTATTGTATATCTGAAGAATATATCAGAAGTAAGGGTTTCATTTAATATTCTTGTAAGTGGGTCATTATCCTTGGTACAGGATCCCACAACCATTTTGTATCTTATTATCATTTTCATGGTGGTAGGGTTGTGAAAGGAAGAAAATTGATGTCCCTTTTAGGTTGTAGCCTCAAACCACTTCAGGGTGGTCAGGTGGTGTTAGGAAAAGTTGGAGCTTGCGGGGTGTTGGAGCATCCTATCAGTAGCAGTTGATAAAATGTTATGAAACTAGCTCCAAAAATATCCATTGAAATCTCCTCCCAACGTTGACTTGGAATGGATAAAGGTTGTAGAATACTCGGGGTCTTAATTTTCTCAACTTTATTTTGATGGCAAAAAAAAAAGCTAGCCACAAACTTTTGAATATCATATTTAAGGCCATCCCAAAAAAATTCTTTCTTCACCCTCTAGTAGGTTTTTAAAATTCCTGAGTGCCCTCCTAAAGGAGAAGTGTGCAATTCCAAAAGAATATTTTGTTTTAGTTGGGAATTATTGCAAATATATAAGCAATATTTGTACCATAAGGAATCATTTTTCCAACTAAATGTATTAGATGTACTAGGATCTTGCTGCAAATTTTGAATGAGTGTCCACACTTCTTCGTCCTTCTTCCATTCATCCCTTGCTTTGGTTATCCAATCTGGTTGGATAATAGAAATGACACAAAGTAATGCTTCCACCTCTTCATCCTTTCTTGAGAGTGCATCTGCAACAACATTTAGCTTCCCTTTTTTGTAGATTATTTCAAAGTCATAACCCAACATCTTTGTGACCCATTTTTGCTGCTCTTCTCAAGATAGTCTTTGTTCCAAAAAGTGTTTAAGACTATCATGATCAGTTTTTACCTTGAAGTGTCTTCCCATTAGGTAAGTTCGCCATTTCTTTAGTGCATGTAGTGTTGCTAACATTTCCTTCTCATAAATAGGTTTCTGTAAATACTTTCCTTTGATTGGACGACTTTCAAAAGCAATGGGTCTTCCTTCCTGCATTAAAACTGCACCAATTCCATTTCCTGAGGCATCACATTCCACAATAAAGGTTTTTGTTAAGTCTGGTGTAGCTAAGACCGATGCCAGGCACATTGCCTCTTTAAGGTGTTCAAAGGCCTTAGTTGCTTCAGGAGTCCATGAAAATGAATCTTTCTTCAATAATTTGGTTAGAGGTGCTACTATTCTCCCATAATTCTTAAAAAGCTTAGGATAATACCCTATCAACCTGAGAAATTCTCATAACTACTTTATGGTTGTAGGGACTTTCCATTCTTTAATAGCTTTATTTTTTTTAATGTCTACCGTAACACCCTGATGAGATACAATATGATCCAGATATTCCACCTCTTGCACTCCAAAGAAACATTTGGAGGTTTTTTCATATAATTTTTTCTCCTCAAATAGTTTGAGCACCCTATCAACATGTTGAACATGATCCTTCAGACACTATAGATTAGTTTTATCATCAAAAAATACTAACACAATTTCTCTAACGAAGGTTTTGAAAATGGAATTAATCAACCCTTGAAATGTAGAAGGTGCATTGGCAAGGAAAAAAGGTATGACCAAAAATTCATAATAACCCTAATGAGTTATAAATTCTTTTTTCAGAATGTCTTTAGTCTTCATTCTAATTTGATAATATCCTGAATGAAGATCCAACTTGGTAAAATAAATTTCTCCATGTAATTCATCCAATAATTCATCAATCACAGGAATGGGAAATTTATCTTTAATAGTGAGCTTATTGAGCTCCCTATAATCCGGACACATTCGCCATGACCCATCCTCCTTATGCACCAATACTACTGGAGCTGAGAAATAACATTGACTAGGTTGAATTATACCAGGCTCTAACATTTCTACAATCATATGTTAAATTTCACTCTTTTGGACATAAGTATATCTGTAAGGCCTGATGTTTGGAGGAACACTTCCTAGAATCAAATGAATAGCATGATCATGATCACAAATAGGTGGGAGTCCTTTGGGAGTTTCAAACACCTCGGAATCATTTTCCAAGACTTGTTGGAGATCTGGAGAAATAGATGATTTTGGTGTTGGAACTTCTAGTGAGCATAATTGTGCAATTACGCCTTGGTGTTCTTTCTTTAGAATATTTTTCATGACATTAGAACTTATTATCTTTCCTGGCTTCCCTTCGATACCCCGTAATTCAATTTCATTTCCTTCGAAAAAATTTCAAGAAAAGTTCTTGAAAATTAAAAGCTATTGTCCCCAAAGATTGTAACCATTGTACTCCTAGTACAGCATCATCACCTCCCATTGGAATGGAAAGAATTGGACTATTCAATACATATTCCCCCATGGTTAGCTTGATATTATGGCATTTTCCAAAGCAATTTATAATTCCTCCATTTGCAACCATCACTTGGCATTATGGTGTTGGGTATAGGAAACAATTCAATTCCTTGACTACCTTACAATGAATAAAATTATGGGTACTACCCGAATCAATCAACACTATTACCTTTTTCTTCTTGATATGTCCTTCTATCTTGAGAGTTTGAGGAGTGGTAATTCCTTCCAATTCATTACACGATATGGTTGGACTCATTTCTTATTCTTCTAGAGTTGGTTCCTAGTGTATGTCCTCTTATTTTGAAGTTTCTTGTTCATTTTAATCCTCCTCTTCACAATCTATGTAAAATAATTTCTTCGCAGCACACTTATTACCTTTAGTGTATTTGCTATCACAACTGTAGAAAATCCCTTTTGCTCTTTTTTCTTCCAATTGTTGTGGTGCCAACCTTGTAGTTTGTGGAAGTATAGGAGTAGCAACACTTCCATCTTTATAGATGTGAGTGGTAGGCTTCCTTATCGCCATAATTTTACATTCAATTTTTCTTGCCAACCTGAATGCCTTCTCCACTGAATTAGGATCCCAAATGCGAAATTAATGTTGGATGTTATCCTTTAAAGTCCCTATGAAGACATAAATCTTGTGTTCCTCTAGAATATTAGTCACCCTTATATTCAATTTTTGGAATTCCTCAATGTTCTCCACCACTGAACCCTTTTGTTTGAGATTTATCAATTGGCTAAAGAAGGTGTTTCTCTTTGTATCCTCATAATGTGTTATCATTTCCAGCATAAAAATTGACCAAGTGACAATTTTTTTATGGGAGCAAAGCCATTGATACCATACACATGTATTTTGTTCTAAATGTAAAGTTTCAATGCATACCTTTTGTGTGTTTTTCACATTATTAAGATCAAAATATTTCTCCATCTATAGTATCCATGTTACGAGATCCTTTCCATCAAACTTATTCATATCCATCTTTGGAATATGGTGGTTCTTCAATCCAGCATTAGAGTTTATGAAATCATGATTAACGTTTATTTTGTTCTCATCATGATTTTCCTCTACTATGTTTCTGCCAGTAGGAAACATTTATTATCTTAACCTTGTCATCAAACATTCCATGTTTTCTTTTAGATAATTCTTCATTTCTTCCATGTTGTCTTTCATTTTTTCATCGATCTTAGCTTCCATGCCAACTTCCATCCCATCCATATTAGCTTCCATTCCCTTATTCAAACCATCCATCTTAGCTTCCACACCTTTCTTCAAACTATCCATCTTAGCTTCCATGCCATTCTTCAAAACTTCCATTTCATTTTTTGTTGCTCTTTGCGAGAGCGAAATTTGGTGCACTTTCTCTTGTAATTTTGATATGTCATGTAGCGCTTCTTCCTCTTCATGAGTCATAGTAGATCCTTTTGAAGGCCTAATGGGTGTTGAATTCTTTTTAGGTGGAATTTTAGAACGAAATACTGATATCTATGCTTCAATATGCCCTTGGAATTAGTTCAAACTGATTTTTCACACAAGACTTATGCATTTTGGAAAAAAAAAATACACACCTTTTTCTTGCTTTTGAGGAGCTCGATATTGAAACTAAATTATCTCTATGATTTTGGATCCTCAATATCTGAAATTGGGCTCTAAAGTAGCCCTCTGAATCTTCTTTCGAATTCCATAGGTCTGACTTGATTTGGATTCTTCAAGTCAAAGTTATGCCCAATCTCCCACGATGACCTAATTATGGACTAGTTCAGTAGAGAAAACTTGTACGACTTGCCACGTGTCACTGTTTCCTCCTTCGGCTCTAAAATTGATTAAAAAAAAACAAAATTCCATGTACTTGCAGCTACATTTTACAGAATTCCAATCCAACACTCAGAGAGAGAGTTATGACGATTTTCCCATGGTCACCTCTTTGAGATGAAATTCAAGAGCCTGAAACAATCCTAACTTCCACAGATCATATCTCTAAAACTATTGCGAACAAATATCTAAAATTTTTATAGCAGGTTCCTCCTAGTTTCAGCTTCTCTCTGTAAAAATTTCAGCTTCTGAAGCTTCGTATACCTAAATCTATAGCGCCAATTCCACGATGACCTATTTTAGTTGAAATTCGGGAGCCTGAAAAAACCATAACTTCCACAGATCATATCTCTGAAAATATTGCAAACCAATATTTGAACGTTTTACACGACGCTCCTCAGGATTTTGGCTTCGTGCTATAAAAATTTCAGCTTTTGAACCTCCTAGAAAAAAATTTATAAATAAAATTCCACAATGACCTATTTGGAGTAGTAAAACCCTAGAATCCAATGCTCTGATACAAAATGTTATGAAACCAACTCCAAAAATAGAAGAAAAGAGAGATCAATTCCTTAGAAATAGCCACTTTGAGGGGGCAACTTCCAATAAATTAAATAAATGAAAAATTCTTGGATGATACAAATGAAAAACCCCTTTATATATATAGGAGTCCATGGGGTCACAATATAATCCTAGCCTACCTAACAATAATAATGCAAGGGCACAATAATAACAATATTAGGGTTACAGGGTACAACAATAACAATAAAGGGGTTACACTAACAATAATAAAGGACTATACTAGTAATATAGGGACCCAACGTAAAACCAAGGTGTTTCAGCATCCTTCTAATTGGAGCTAGTAAATTAAACACTTTTCTAGAGTATTAGGGATTTGGGGATTCCCTTTTCAATTGGAGTTGAAGCATATTTTTTTTACTCATAAATTATTAGAGAAGAATTTTTTGGTCCTTCTCTCGAAATTTTTTCCACCTAAACTTGTTGTGTACTATTCTTATGATGTGTTGATTTCTCTTTTTATTGTTCTTTCTCTAAAAAATTAAATATAAACTAATTGTAATTGGAATATTGATTCACCCCCCTCTCAATATTTCCAATAATTGGTATCAGAGCAGGTTCCTTCATAAGAAGTTTAAGCATTGGAAGGGACATTATGGGGTGCACAAATACTGGAGTTCCATTTTTTAATGGATAAAAATATGTGCTTTAGGGTGGAAGGATGAAAGTGTATGTGCAAGCACAAATATATGATGTCTGGAAATCCGTAAAGATTGGATAGATGGAACCATCAACACCTCGAGCAGACAATGCATGTAAAAATTTCTATGACAGTAATACTAAAGCTATAAATTTTATCCTGAGTGGTATAGAGGGATTAATATATGTTAATATAATGCATTGAAAATCAAATAAATATGTTTGGGACAAGCTCCAAAATATATATGAAGGGGAAAAAAAGGTCGAGGCCAAGCTCCAAACCTATCGAGGAAAATTTTAACAAATAGAAATGAATGAAGATGAAAATATTGCATCCTATCCTCTCCATGTTGATGAAGTAGTAAAATCCATATAAGGAATGGGAGAACCAATAGATATCAATATATCTTTTCAAAAAATACAAACACCATTTTCGTTGAGATTTGCTGCTAAATTCTTAGTGATAGAAGAAAGAGAGAAATTAGAAAAGGTCGACATGGACGAGTTGCATGGAATAATTACAACTTAAAAAATGAGAAGAGAACAAGAAATCCAATCTAACAAAGAATTGTCCTTCACAACATCTAAGAAGGCTAGGGAAAAAAAATGAAAATAAAATCCAAGCTCTGGTTGTTGCAATGACAAAATATTAGATGAAGAGATAGCTAAATTTGTGAGAATATTGAAAATAGGAATAGGCAAGTAAAAGGGTAAGTCACCCTTAATAATCTTCAAATGTGATGAGACCAGTCATTCTTCCACAAAATTTCCTCATGAAAGGAACTCTGATGATGAAGAAGAAGCCCCCATGAAAGCAAATAAGAATCAAAGAAACTAAAAAAAGAAAGGCAAAAATAAAGTGTTTAAAAAAATATTCTATTCAAAATAAGAAAACTCTTCATTTAAATAAGAGAGCGACAATGACGAAGAAAATGACACGGGAAGAGTATTATTCATGGCACAGGACAACAAGAAGGAAACTCTTGAAGAGGAAGGAGATGAGGAAGAAGAGGGTTGTGGGGATTTTCCATTCCTTAATGGATTTTTTTTTTTTAGGGTCTACCTTAACACCCTCATGAGATATAATATGACCCACATATTCCACCTCTTGTACTCCAAAGAAACATTTAGATGTTTTTGCATATAATTGTTTCTCCTGCAATAGTTTGAGCACCCTGTCAACATGTTCAACATGATCCTTCCAAGACCTGCTATAGATTAGTATATCATCCAAAAATACTAGCACAAATTTTCTAAGGAAGGGTTTGAAAATGGAATTCATCAACCCTTGAAATGTAGAAGGTGCATTGGTAAGGCCAAAAGGCATGACCAAAAATTCATAATGACCCTCATGAGTTTGAAATGTTGTTTTTGGAATATCTTCAGTCTTCATTCTAATTTCATGATATCCTAAACGAAGATCCAACTTGGTAAAAAAAATTGCTCCATGTAATTCATCCAATAATTTATCAATCACGGGAATGGGAAATTTATATTTAATAATAAGCTTATTGAGCTCTCTATATTCTAGACATATGCGCCATGATCCATCCTTCTTTCATATACAGTGATCTGCTGGAATAGAGAAATAAATTTGGTTTGGTTGAATTATACCGGCATCACTTTATTTTGTAAGCATATTTCAATTTCACTCTTTTGGGCATAGGGATATACGCAGAGCCTGATGTCTAGAGGAAAAATTCCTATAATCGTGAATAGGATGATCATAATCAAAAATATGTGGGAGGCCCTTGGGAGTTTCAAAAACCTTGGAATGAATGTCCCAAACTTTTTGAGATCTGGAGAAATGAATGATTTCGATGTTTGAACATCTAATGAGCATAATTGTGTAATTTCGCCATGTTTTTCTTTCTTCAAAATCTTTCTCATGCCATTAGAGGTTATTATCTTCAATGTTTTCATTACAATACCCCTTAATTCAATTTCCTTTCCTTCCTAGGAAAATTTCAATAAAATTTATTGAAAATCAAAAGCTATCAACCCCAAAGATTGTAACCATTCGACTCTTAATACAACAACGGCACCACTGATATGAATTTATGTAGGAATTAAAAATAATACACATATAACCATAAATACAAAAATACAATAGAAATGAAACTTCATTTAATTAATATCAAAAAACTGAAATTTGTTTACAGACAAAAAGGAAATAAACTAGCTAGGGTGCGGAGGTAGCTTATCTCTAAGAAGAGATGTGGTGGCTACGAACCTGCGAATTCTGTTAAAATGAAGCAGGGGCTTATTTATTATTTTTTAAACAATGGGAAATCCTAAACAGCCAAAACCCTAACCTAGGAGATGAAGCGCCAAAACTATGGGCCCCGTTTGGGTAAATTGGTGTTTCAACTTCCCAGGGGCGTAACTTTGGCATACGATCTCCGTTTGACGCGTACCATACCTCGTTAGAAAGATCTATCCGAGGACTACAAATTTGGAATGGGCAACATCGGTCCATGGACCCATGTTGCCCTCCGTTTTCCCAAAAAACTTCGTTTAGGGCCTCAAAACGGCTCCGGAAGTTTAGGACCCGAAAAACTGCTAAAAATAGTAAACTGTGCCGAAACTGAAAAACTGAAATAGACAATGGTGGAGCCCCAAGTGGAATAGGCGGGTGACCACCAATATCCACCTGGATCATTCCTCCCCCTTAGGAAGCAATGGTCCCCATTGCGTTAAGTTCCTCCATGAGATGAGGAAATTTCTGCTGAACTTGGTCCCTGGTGAACCACTTTCCTTGGTGCAGGAGTTGGCTAGCTTTGACAACTCGATATAGTTGGATCTTCTGTTGGCGAGTGTTATTGATTTACATGTCCATGATACAATCTGTGGTGGCCTATTCCATGTAGTCTTGGTTTAACTCCGTTGGTGTGATTTGTTCTGCAATGTCCGAGGTGTCCAGTAGAGGTGGGAAGTAAGGACGAAGGCGATCCACATTGAAGACTGGGTGCAGACCAAGGAATGGAGGAATACTAAGCTTGAAGGCATTGTTCCCTATAGCCTTGGTGACGGTGTACAATGCATATCGAGTGGGCAAGGCTTGCGATGGGGTCTAGTAAGTGCTCCTTCTACAAATGTAGCCACACTTTGTCGCCCACCTAGAGATTGTGTGGCTATCGATGTTGATCATAATCATGTCGTTGCTTTTAGTTTTCATTGGCTTTGTCCATATGTCGTGAACCTATTGATGGATGTCTTGAATGTGCTCAATGAATTTTTCGCTTTGTCGGCTTCAAAGTGGACACTTGGGCCAAATTTAACGAGTAGCCACAAATGGCATGGATACATCGATAGGACATACGCTGGAACCCAAGTCTACTGAAAGGGGCTTTGGTTAGTTGAGTTGTGGAAACTTGATTATAACTATGTTGTACATAGGGGAGGCTCTCGTCCCATGTGTGTGGATTCTTTGAATTGTACATGCGCAGAATGTGTACAATCATTCTGTTGACGACCTCTGTCTGGCCATCTGTTTGGGGATGGAAAGCTGTGGACTTGGTGAGCTTTGTGTCCAACATTGACCAGAGGCTGGACCAAAATGTGTTGAGGAACCTACTATCTCGATCTGATATGATAGACTGTGGGATCCCAAAGTGCACCCACACTCGTTCAAAGAAGAGTTTAGCAGTGGCTTCTGCTGTGATATTCTTCTTACAGGCCGCC
The DNA here is from genome assembly GCA_034641835.2 of Pinus albicaulis. Classification (NCBI taxonomy): domain Eukaryota; kingdom Viridiplantae; phylum Streptophyta; class Pinopsida; order Pinales; family Pinaceae; genus Pinus; species Pinus albicaulis. Next base: position 10,324 of record JAXQQM020073670.1, read on the forward strand.
ATGATGGCCATCTTCGAGAATCTGTCAACGACCACGAAAACACAGTCATTTCCATTCTTAGTAGAAGGAAGGCCCGACATGTAATCCATGGAGATGGATTCCCACGGTCGACTAGGGGTAGGCAGTGGAGTATATAGGCCTTGCTTCTTGATGGTCGGTTTGGCAATGGCACAAGCAGTGCAGGATCTGATGTGCTTCTCGACATCCTTTCGAAGGTTTGGCCAATAGAAATACTTCTGCAGGATTGCTACTGTTTTCTCGACCCCGAAATGCCCAGCGACTCGGCTGTAGTGTGCTTCCCATATCATCTTGGCACGCTCGCTTGAAGGAACACAAAGGTGTCCCATGTGACATAAAAGTGCATCTTGGAGGTGAAAATTTGGAACTTACGTACCCCCCAAGAGTGCCTTGTAAGTGTGGCCGAATTCTGGGTCACTCTCATAGAGAAGCGGCCAATCAGAAGTCTCGTGCCCACAAGAGTTGAGCACAGTGGTGAGCGCCACGATCGGTGGTCGGCTAAGGCAGTCTGCAACATGATTGGTGCTACCCTTCTTGTACTTGATGTTCAAATGAAACTGTTGCGGATATGTGGACCACTTCTGATGGCGATCATTTTGTAACTTCCCTTGTGTCTGTATGAACTGCAGGGGCCGGTGGTCTGTGTGGATGATTGTTTCCTTCCCCAAAATGTAATGCTTCCGTTGTCGACAGGCTTGCACAATGGAATACATTTCTTTGTCATAAGTGGGATACTTGCGAACTGTCTCAGACAATGTCTCACTGTGATATGCCACTGGATGTCCCTGGTGAGTAAGAACTGCCCCAATAGCATAGTCAGAGGCATCTGTCTCGATCTCAAATGGCTGCTGCAAGTCTGGTAAGGTGAGCACTGGGGCAGAACAGAGGCGATTTTTCAATTCTTTGAACGCCTTCTGTTGAGGTTCCGACCAAAAGAATTTTTCTTTCGCTCCTCCTTTGGTGACTTGACTCAAGGGCCAAGTGATATGAGAGAATCCCAACACGAATCTACGGTAGAAATTAGCAAGACCCAGAAAGCTGTGAAGCTCTGTTATAGTAGTCGGGGCTGGCCAATCCCGAATGACTTGGATCTTGGCTGGATCCACATGCACCCCCCTTTCATAAATAATGTATCCCAGATATTGAACCTGGGTCATGCCAAAAGTGCACTTCTCCAATTGGGACACAACTTGTGTTTCCGCAGTGTTTGGAGGACTTGTCGGATGCAGTGAAGGTGCTCTTCCCAAGTCTGGTTGAAGATCAGGATGTCATCCAAGTACACTACTACAAATGAGTTGTTGAATGTCTACTAGATGTCGTCCATTAGCCTCATTAAGGTTTCGGGATCATTCGTCAACCCAAAATGCATGACTAGCCATTCGAAAAGGACCTCCTTGGCTTTGAAAGCAGTCTTCCACACATCAGAGGGTTTGATTGGTACCTGGTGATACTCGAACTTCAAGTCGGTCTTGCTGATATATTTTTCCCTTGATTTGATCCAAAAGGTCATAAATCTATGGGATCAGGTACCTATTCTAAAAAATGATCTTATTTAGCACTCGACAGTCAATACAGAGTCTCCAAGTCCCATCCTTCTTCTGTACCAACACGATCGGGATCCCAAAGGGCGATGAACTCGGCCGGATGTGACATTTACGAAGAAACTCATTTCATCGTTCTCCATGTGAGCACCAATAGATCGGTCAATTGGGCGACAACACACCTAGGGTCGGATAAATGGGCTTCTTGACACGACGTGTTGAGCGCGTCACGTGGGTGAGGTGAAGATGTCCCCGTACTCCTCCACGGCCTTATCCATTTGTTGTTGTCGTGCAGAGGGGCCCTGTCTGGAGGTCGTGGCCACAGTCTTCTTCTTGCCCTGGGGGCGGATCATCAGGAAAACGAATTTCCTGGTTTGGGAAATGAGCTTACTACATTATTTTGCGGTAACCAAAGAGATAGTCGTAGGAGGTGGTACCTATGGTATCACGTAA
>JAXQQM020066423.1:0-65542 GCA_034641835.2 Pinus albicaulis
ATTTCTATAAGTAATATCATTTTGATATGCAAAAAGAGAGTTAGAAGTGAGAGAGAGAGAGTGAGCGAAGAGAATGTAGAAATGAAGCAGTGAGGCAGAGAAGAAAGAGGAACTGAGCAGAGAAGAAGGAGAAGATGATAGAGAATCTGAGAAGATGCAGAGATGATACAGGGCAAATATGAGAATATATGAACAACAGAGCAGATGGAATAGAATAAAGCTGATATCCAAGGTAAATCAGCAAGTGTTTCTCTTTTGAAAGAGTAAGGAAGTTGGAGCTTCCCTATCAAGTTGTAGCTTGATAAAATGTCAGTTGTAGCTGACTGAGGTTGGAGCCTCTTGTAGGTTGGTGCATGCAGAAAATTGATGGGAGTCAAAGTTTCCACATCAAGTCGTAGCTTACAAATGCCGTCAGCCGACCGAGGTTGATCCTCCCGAGGTTGAGCTCAGCAGAAAATTGAAGGGAGTTGGTGCTTCCTTGCAAGTTGTAGCTTGCAGAATTGAGGTTGGAGCCTCCTGTAGGCTGGTGCCTACAGAAAAACAGTGGTGAGAGGGAGTTGGAGCTTGCCTTTGCATCACAACAATAATAAGATGTGGTTTTCTCCCTTTATGGGTTTCCACTTATATATGGCGTCTTTGTGCATGTGTTGATGTGATTTATCTAATCTACTTAATACTTGTTGCTCACATATTAAGATTGTTGTTACATTAACAAATCTGTTTGATACTTGCTGCTCACTAATAAAGATTGCTCACATATTAATTTGATCATGAAGTGAAGGTGTAAATAAGTTTTAAGAGAAAAGTTTTAAAAGTCCATGTATGTGTTAAACTGATTCACCCCCCCCCCTCTTAGTTTAACTAAGGGTTCAACAATTGGTATCAGAGCAGGTTCCTTTGGTGTAAGCTTAATAGCTTGAAGGAGATCTGGTTAAGTCATGGAATATCAAAATGTGTCTGTGTTAAATACAACAAACTTTCCTGAATGGAGAGATAAGGTTAAAACAGGATTATTGGCTTATGAACCTGAAGTATGGAAGCTTGTGTGTGATGGTTATTTTACAGACCCCCCCATGGTGAAAGAACAACAGAGGAATGCCAAGGAAAAATGTGTGATATATGACAGTCTTCATAACAAGGACCTTGAGTTGATAATGGATCTAGACTCTGCAAAAGAAATCTGGGACAGATTGCATTTCATCCATGGAGTAGACACCGAGGATTGTATTGTCAAGAAGGAGAAGAGAATCAAGAAGAAGAAAAATTCATGTCAAAAGGAAAATGTTCAATCAAATGAGGTACCTGCTAGTGTGAATGGTATTAAGAGCCATGAAGAAATCGCAGTAGAAGAAAAAGCCAAACTTGACACAGCTCTGACTGAAATAGAAAAATTGAAGAATGAAAACAAAGACCTTAAGAGATTGGTACAAATATGTGATGAGAAAGAATATGAAGACAGGAAAGAAATTATTTGCCTGAAGACACAGATTGAGGAGGAAAAGAAAGTAGAAGACACTCTGCTGCAACAAATGAGAGAGAAAAGTCAGGAATGTGAAAGATTGGAAGAAGAAGTAGTGAGCTTGAGAAAGAACTTAGAAAAAGCCCAAAGAGAAATATTAATGAATACACCTCTAATGAAAGGCTCTAGACAGTTGGCCTAGATTCTAAATGCACAAAGGTCACCTATCATAAAGACTGAGATAGGATATGAAGGTGAAACTAGTAAGTCCAAGGTTGAAGATAACAAGAAAATCATTTTTGTAAAAGCTGTAAAGAACAGTGAAGCAGCTCAGCAAAATCCTACAGAAGCGGAAGCCGGCAGGAGCATGAGCTGTAAAGAAACAAATAGAATCAAGTAGCAACATGAAAGAACAAAGAATGAGAGGATGAAACAGTCAACTGCTAAAGGCTCACATGCTCCTAAAGATTAAATGAACAAATTCGGAAGATGTCGAAGGAGGTTTCTCCCTCCTATGAAAAATAGCACATGTTTCTCTTGTCATAAACCAGGACATAATGCAGCATATTTTAATACAAAGCCAATCCAATCCAACCAGCAAAGGATGCAGCAAAAGAGAGGAATTCCTCAAGCAAGCAAATGGACAAGACAATCTTTCACCAGGTACACAAATCATTTTCATGGCTATTGTTATGCATGCAATAATTTTGGACATAAAATTGTTGATTGTAAAATGTATCCAAGAAGAGAAACAAAATATTATACATCAGCTCAAATGCACATTGGTCAAATAAGATGTTATGTATGCCTCAAGCTTGGCCACAAAGCAAAGGATTGTAATCTACCATATATTTTAAAGAACTCCAGACATATGATGAAATCAAAACAGATCAATCAAAACTATGAATCAAAAGGAAGAGCAGTCATTATGAAGAACCCCAATAGAGTATGGAAAGAAAAGAGAAAGGGGGAGCCTATTATCTCCATAACATAATGAATCTAGCATAATCTCAGGGGGAGCTGCTCTAGGAAACAAAGCACAAATCCATCAAGTGACAAATATGAAGCAGCATCCCAGGGGGAGAGCAGTTCATATATAGACCCCATGAAAGTAGTCTAAGAAGAGCTCCATGTAATGAGAACAACTATGAGATCAGGAAGAAAAAGGAAATTCCTCTAAAAGAAAACTATAGAGGAAGAAGATCATCTGAAGTATTAAGTAGCAGACAGATTGATGAACGAAGAGAAGATAGTAAGAAGCCTTGGTGGTAGAGAGAACATCAGCTATGAACACGTAAGCTTGGAAGACATCAGCACATTAAGTGATGATCACATTGTGTATCATTCTACTAGAATTAACAATGAATCACATTAAGAAGATTAAGTAAGAAAAGAGTCTACTATCTTGATGTCATTACATAATTGATATATGAAAAATCCCCTTGGAGGAAACAAGACAAATAAGTGACAAATATCTGAGTAATGAGCCCATGAAGATTCATAGTATAGAAATTGAAGATGTCCTTCTGAAGATCATCATGTCAGAACAATTGAATTGGTATATAAAGCAATATATAAAGCAACAATGATTCTAGAACTGTCATAGAAAATAAAATGCTGTGACATTCTTTCAAATCAGGATGACATAATAAGTAGCAGGTTAATGATGCCAAGGTCCAATTCAATATATTGATGGTGGTTGGTGAATAAAGGAAAGATCAATAGTAGAAAATATGTAATTGCAAGCTAAAAGTGAAAATCTGATGTTTATCAAAATAATTGATGTTTAGGTACAAGAAGCATGCTTATCAAAAAATTACCAAGCATTCTCATTGAAGCAACAGTATGATACAGGTCCACAGAATCAAAGGACTATGGCAAGAATGCATCAAGGTAAAATTCCCAGGGTTATCTACTTTCAGCATGAAAATGGCAGTAGCAGTGCTAAAGGATCAGCATTAGGCTTACACTTGAAGGATTATATTATGCATTGCAGCAGTATCTGTTTCTATATATATAATTGCATGCCTTCCCGAATTCAGTACATATATCTTCAAGGCCTCTTTCTAAAAATTGTTCATAAAATGGGTAAATTTTGTTAGCTAAGATATAAATTAAACAACTTGAAGATGTTTTTGTTGGAAATAATCATGACAGAATAGTTAAAATATCTGAATAATGAAGGACTAGTTGTGATTACCACTGAAAATCAAAAGTCTTTTATTAGTCCATCCAAGCATAATTCAGCAGAAAGGAATTTCTGGTATTTCACCATTTAAAGAAAGAGTGATCATTGAGATACATACTTCTTATGTCATAAATAAAACTGTGTGGTTGATAAGTGAAACTGATCAATACATTGAAGGGTTTATTTTGGAAATACATTAGAAGGAAAGTCAGTTGGCCTCTAATATTGAAAGATATTGCCTATTCTTACAATAAGCTGTAAGCTCTGGTTTGATTCATTTGTTCACATCAACAACAAGAACCTCTCAGTCTTTAAAAATAATGTCCTTGTCAACATTCTAGCTCATATCATCACCAACAGGCAGGAAAGTTGTACCATAGCAATAAAATATATATTGGCATCATTATCACAATTGAACAGGTGTGGTACTGCAGATGAATATTGCAGGAAGAGACATATTCAATCTACAATCTTCTTCAACAGAAATATATTAGCTCACTACATCAGACATAAACAGAAGCATATTTGAAGCCTTCTCAGTATTTTAGTTCTTGATCCAATCATACATCTCTAATTAAATAAATCTGGTACAATGTGTTCTATGAAGGATCATTATCCTCACTTTCAGCCTTATACTAGTGAAAGGAGACTGTGCTTTGGATTGTATCAATTTACAGTGTATATTCAAGTCCAATAATCCTCAAAGTGTTCTCTCAACAAGTCTTGTACATCAGTCTGGAGCAGAATGGTACAAAGTTAGCAGAAGATGGCCTAAACATAACTCAGAGAGAGGAAATGCAGAAAGAAAACCAGGAAATGAGCAACCCTTTGCCATTGATGTCAAAGGGGGAGGAAAAACAAAAAGGGGCTTTTAAAAGGCAAGCAGAGGAAGTGTGTTTCCATCAATGCCAAAGGGGGAGACTATTGGAAATGTTGTCATTGATGGCAAAGGAGATGGCAAAGGTAAAGACAGGATCAGCACCTAAACTATCCATAAGGCAAAATAGACAGAGAAGTAGCAGAGGCAGCAGAAGAAACAGAGGAATTGTAGCAGAATTGGTTTATCTATGAATTAGGGATTTAATACTGTTTGCAGATGAATTATTGAGCAATTATTCATCAATGATAGACTAAATCTGTAGTAAAGACTTAATATTCTTGGGGATGAGTTGGAGTATTGCTTAAATGGCAGAAGAGGGCTGGAGTACAAGCAACATATATACATATATCTGTTTATGAAGAATTGTGAATAAATTCCATGTGTGACTTTATGTGTTCTTGGTCGAATCATATGAGGAAATTGTCCCAGTGTAACTCTGCATTTGTTGTTAAATTTTGTATGGAGAGTACCTTTGTAATTGTGCATTTATTGGTGAAATTCCTACGCGAAATTCCCTTAAGCTCTTGTAGAAGCTGGACCCTATAAATCAAGCTAAGAATCCCCAAGAAGAGTGTATGATAATGTGTAGATATGGTGTCCAAACTGTATGTGCTTGTGGGGAGAATATACAAACCCTGTGATGAGAATTCTGTATGAATGAGACCCTGTAGCAGAGTATTTATAAGAAATGCATAATAAACTCTACAACATCAACTATCGGCTAACGAACTGCAGCATGTATGAAGGAATTTATTAATATAAAAGAACCTTTATAACAAGAAACCTATTGACTCTCTTCAAGTGAGGCAACCACAAACAAATGTACAAAGGTGAATGGAACGGAACCACTCAAATATATATATATATATATATATATATAATTGGTCAAAGAAACAACTCGAGCAAGGTGGAGAACCTAACTCTGACCAAAGTGAACTGGGTGAGGGGACCGAAACCACGAGCGGGTTCACGAGGCGAATTTCTAATCTCTCGCACCACCGACCGTAAGGTGGTTTTATGAAATCGAGCGATTCCATATATGACTTCGCGTGACACGTGCACAGGCTAAGATTGGAAGTCATCACATTTTAACTTGCAATTTCGCGCGTTATACACCGACCAAAGACACCGAGCGAAATGGATATAAACCGTCGATCTGGCGGAGGAGCATCGGACGGAGATCATTAAAAAAAGATGCGCGAGGTTTAATAAAAGTGCACGGAGGTTAGGCCAGGTACGATACGAACATTTGATTGGTCGATTTATCGTAGAGGTAGGGCCCGGAGCCACGGGGTTATTCCAAGTCATTGGTTCGTAGAGTGTTGGATATTAATATAAAATCCCACTGGCGATAACATTATTATAAAGGGTGGAGTATTAATATAAGCTTCGAAGATTAAACATTGGCTTAAGGTTGGTGGCATAACATAAGGTTAGGAGATATATTTATATATGTTTAAGTGGTGAATTGGTGGCGCGCTGGCGGTGGTGCATGGTGGAGCCACCACAAAGTGGTGTTTATGGGGGCTCCCATTTCTCCATACACATCAAATGGGGTGAGGCCCCGCAGTTCATCATAGCCGTTGATCGGCGGTCAACGTGTGATTGGCCAGTCAACTACGGGGGGTACCCTCCGTGTTAACCTCCGCGCTCTTTAACCCCCCACACTCTGTCGATCTCCAATCAACCTGTGCACTGTTTAACCTGTGCCTGTTCACCGTGCTGCTGCCTGCGAATTGTTCTCTCACTCGGCAAATGGGCACCAATGGTTGTGGTTATGGTTAATCGGCCATTATATGAAATATGAAATATGTGAACTGGGCCTAATACATATATACGAAATAGACAGTCTACGAAATAGACAACATTATAACCCAATAATTTTTCCCCAAAAATGACCGTAATTGTTTTTATTAAGTTTGCCAGTCAGAGAACAAAGTGAGATTGTGAGATTGCCCAGACTTGGGGAAATGATCCGCCGTGAAACTCAACAATTATGAAAAAAAAAGGAGGAGAGCATTTAGATACAAGTTTGGATGGTGAATATGTACAGAATGAGTTGGATATGTGAATAAGCAATAAATAGGGAATGTGCAGATAAAGAAAACGAAGATGCGACAAGTTTAACAAATAAAGAGAAAAGGAAAAACTAAAGAAAGTCAAAGTTCGGGGGAAGAGGAGCTGAGTGATATTGAAATATGAAATTAAGAATGTAAATGTAAATGATGTAATTATTTTTTATTGTTTGTGATGCAAAGGAAAGTATCCTAAAGAAAAGACAAAATCCCACTGTAGCATGAAATTGTGTACATATTATTATGATTTTTAAATTGAGTTGGATAAAGAAATGAGGAGGCAGAAGACCAAGGGGTATGACCATCCATTTCGAATTCCTAGAGGAATACAAACAGTCATGTGAGGATTTCTATAAGTAATATCATTTTGATATGCAAAGTGTTGAGTGAGAAGTGAAAGAGAGAGTGAGAGAAGAGAATGCAGAAATGAAGCAGTGAGGCAGAGAAGAAAGAGGAGCTGAGCAGAGAAGAAGGAGAAGCTGATAGAGAATCTGAGAAGATGCAGAGATGATACAGGGCAGATATGAGAATAGATGAACAACAGAGCAGATGGAATAGAACAGAGCTGATATCCAAGGTAAATCAGCAAGTGTTTCTCTTTTGAAAGAGTAAGGAAGTTGGAGCTTCCCTATCAAGTTGTAGCTTGATATATTTCAGTTGTAGCTGACTGAGGTAGGAGCCTCCTGTAGGTTGGTGCCTGCAGGAAATAGATGGGAGTTGGTGCTTCCACATCAAGTTGTAGCTGACTGAGGTTGGAGCCTCCTGTAGGTTGGTGCTTACAGAAAATTAATGGGAGTTGGAGCTTCCTTGCAAGTTGTAGCTTGCAGAATTGAGGTAGGAGCCTCCTGTAGGTTGGTGCCTATAGAAAATTAGTGGTGAGAGGGAGTTGGAGCTTGCCTTTGCATCACAACAATAATAAGATGTGGTTTTCTCCCTTTATGGGTTTCCACTTATATCTGGTGTCTCTGTGCATGATGTCTATGTGTTGATGTGGTTTATCTAATCTACTTAATACTTGTTGCTCACATATTAAGACTGCTGTTACATTAACAAATCTATTTGATACTTGCTTCTCACTAATAAAGATTGCTCACATATTAAGTTGATCATGAAGTGAAGGTGTAAATAAGTTTTAAGAGAAAAAGTTTAAAAGTCCATGTATGTGTTAAACTGATTCACCCCCCCCTCTCAGTTTAACTAAGGGTTCAACAAATGGTATCAAAGCAGGTTCCTTTGGTGTAAGCTTAATAGCTTGAAGGAGATCTGGTTAAGTCATGGACTATCAAAACGTGTCTGTGTTAAATACAACAAACTTTCCTGAATGGAGAGATAAGGTTAAAATATGATTATTGGCTTATGAACCTGAAGTATGGAAGCTTGTATGTGATGGTTATTTCACAGACTCCCCCACGGTGAAATAACAACAGAGGAATGCCAAGGAAAAATGTGTGATATATGACAGTCTTCATAACAAGGACCTTGAGTTGATAATGGATCTCGACTCTGCAAAAGAAATCTGGGACAGATTGCATTTCATCCATGGAGTAGACACCGAGGATTGCATTGTCAAGAAGGAGAAGAGAATCAAGAAGAAGAAAAATTCATGTCAAAAGGAAGATGTTCAATCAAATGAGGTACCTGCTTGTGTGAATGGTATTAAGAGCCATGAAGAAATCGCAGTAGAAGAAAAAGCCAAACTTGACACAGCTCTGACTGAAATAGAAAAATTGAAGAATGAAAACAAAGACCTTAAGAGATTGGTACAAATATGTGATGAGAAAGAATATGAAGACAAAAAAGAAATTATTTGCCTGAAGACATAGATTGAAGAGGCAAAGAAAGTAGAAGACACTCTGCTGCAGCAAATGAGAGAGAAAAGTCAAGAATGTGAAAGATTGGAAGAAGAAGTAGTGAGCTTGAGAAAGAACTTAGAAAAAGCCCAAAGAGAACTATTAATGAATACACCTCTAATGAAAGGCTCTGGACAGTTGGACCAGATTCTAAATGCACAAAGGTCACCTATCATAAAGACTGGGATAGGATATGAAGGTGAAACCAGTAAGTCCAAGGTTGAAGACAACAAGAAAATCATTTTTGTAAAAGCTGTAAAGAACAGTGAAGCAGCTCAGAAGATTCCCACAGAAGAAGAATCCAGCAAGAACAAGATTTGTAAAGAAACAAAAAAAATCAAGCAACAACATGAAATAACAGAGAATGAGAGGATGAATCAATCAATTGCTGAAGGCTCATATGCTCCTAAGGATGTATTGAACAAATTTGGAAGATGTCAAAGGAGGTTCCTCCCTCCTATGAAAAATAGCACATGTTTTTCCTGCCACAAACAAGGACATAATGCAACATATTGCAAGACAAAGCCAATTCAGTCCAATCAGCAAAGGATGCAGCAAAAGAGAAGAATCGCTCAGGCAAGCAAATGGAAAGAAAAATCTTTCACCAGGTACACAAATCATTTCCATGGCTATTGTTATGCATGCAATAATTTTGGACATAAAATTGTTGATTGTAAAATGTATACAAGAAGAGAAACAAAATATTATACATCAGCTCAAATGCACATTGGTCAAATAAGATGTTATGTATGCCTCAAGCTTGGCCACAAAGAAAAGGACTGTAATCTGCCATATATTTTAAAGAACTCTAGACATATGATGAAATCAAAACAGATCAATCAAAACTATGAATCAAAAAGGAAGAGTAACATGTGAAGAACCCCAATAAAGTATGTATAAAAAGAGAAAGGGGGAGCCTATTATCTCCATAACATAATGAATCTAGCATAATCTCATGAGCTCTAGAAACAACACAATCCATCATGACAAATATGAAGCAAGATCCCAGGGGAGACAGCTCATATATAGACCCCATGAAAGTAGTCTAAGAAGAGCTCCATGTAATGAGAACAACACTGAGATCGTGAAGAAAGCAACTAGTTTAAAAGAAAATCTATAGAGGAAGAAGATCGGTATCTCATATTAAGAAAGTATGATCACGAAAGAAGAGAAGACGTATATCTTGGTGGTAGAGAGAAACATCAAACAGAACAGTAAGCTTGAAATACATCAAGACATTATGATGATCACATTGTGTATCATTCTACTAGAATTAACAATGAATCAACATTAAGAAGATTAAGTGTTGCAAGAGTCTACTATCTCGATGTCGTGATACAATTGGATATATGAAAATCCCCTTGGAGGAATGAAGTCAAATAAGTGACAAATCTCTGAGTAATAAGCCCTTGAAGATTCATATTATAGAAATTGAAGATTTCCTTCTGAAGATCATCATGTCAGAACAAGTGAAGTGGTATATAAAGTAGCAATGATTCTAGAAATTTCATAGAAAATAAAATGAAATGACATTCTTTCAAATCAGGATGACAAAATAAGTAGCAGGTTAATGATGCCAAGGCCTAATTCAATATATTGATTGTGGTTGGTGTGAACAGTGAAAAGATCAATAGTAGAAACTATGAGTACATGTGCTAGATAAAAGTGAAATATTAGCATGGTTTATCAAAATAATATCAATTGATGGTTAGGTACAAGCATCATGCTTATCAATAGATTACCAAGAATGATCAATGGAGCAGCACTATGATACAGGTCCACAGGATCAAAGGACTATGGAAAGAATGCATCAAGGTAAAATTCCTAGGGTTATCTGCATTCGGCATGAAAAGGTCAGTAGCAGTGCTAAAGGATCAGCATTAGGTTTACACTTGAAGGGTTATATTATGCATCGCAGCAGTATCTGCCTCTATATATCTAATTGCATGCCTTCCTGAATTCAGTACATGTATATCTTCAAGGCCTCTTTCTGAAAATTGTTCATAAACTGGGTAAATTTTGTTAGCCAAGATATAAATTAAACAACTTGAAGATGTTTTTGTTGGAAATAATCATGAAAGAATAGTTAAAATATCTGAATAATGAAGGACTAGTTGTGATTACCACTGAAGCTCAAAAGTCTTTTATTAGTCCATCCAAGCATACTTCAGCAAAAAGGCATTGCTGGTATTTCACCATTTAAAGAAAGAGTGATCATTGACATACATACTTCTTATGTCATAAATAAAACTGCGTGGTTGATAAGTGAAACTAACCAATACATTGAAGGGTTTATTTTGGAAATACATTGTACAAGAAGGAAAGTCAGTTGGCCTCTAATATTGAAAGATATTGCCTATTCTTACAATAAGCTGTAAGCTCTGGTTTGATTCATTGTTCACAACAGCAACAAGGACCTTTCAGTCTTTAAATGTAATATCCTTGTCAGCATCCTAGCTCATATCATCACCAACTGGCAGGAAAGGTGTACCATAGCAATAAAAGATATATTGGCATCATTATCATAATTGAACAGGTGTGGTACTGCAGATGAGTATTGCAGGAGAAGACATGTTCCATCTACAATATTCCTCAACAGAAATATATTAGCTCTCTACATCAGACAGAGATAGAAGTATATATGAAGCCTTCTCAATATTTTAGTTTTTTATCCAATCATACATCTCTGATTAGATAAAGCTGGTACAATGTGTTCTATGAAGGAACATTATCCTCATCTTCAACCTTATACTAGTGAAAGGAGATTGTGCCTTGGATTGTACCAATTTACAATGTATATGCAAGTCCAATAATCCTCAAAGTGTTCTCTCAACAAGTCTTGTACATAAGTCTGGAGCAGCATGGTACAAAGTCAGCAGAAGAGGGCCTAAACATAACTCGGAGAGAGGAAATGCAGAAAGAAAACTAGGAAATGAGCAACCCTTTGCCACTGATGTCAAAGGGGGAGGAAAAACAAAAAGGGGCTGTTAAAAGGCAAGCAGAGGAAGTATGTTGCCATCAATGCCAAAGGGGGAGACTGTTGGAAATGTTGTCATTGATGGCAAAGGTAAAGACAGGAGCAACACCTAAACTATCCATAAAGCAAAAGAGACAGAGAGGTAGCAGAGGCAGCAGAAGAAATAGAGGAATTGAAGCAGAAGAAACAAAGGAATTAGAGACAGAGCAATGGAGTTGAAAAGGCCTGAAGGAGTGTAATACAGAGGTTCATTCATGAATTAGGGGTTTAATACAGTTTGCAGATGAATTATTGAGCAATTATTCATCAATGATAGACTAAATATGTAGTAAAGACTTAAATCTGGAGTATTGCTTAAATGGCAGAAGAAGGCTGGAGTACAAGCAACATATATACATATATCTGTTTATGAAGAATTGTGAATAAGTTCCATGTGTGAATTTATGTGTTCTTGGTCGAATCATATGAGGAAATTTTCCCAATGTAACTGTGCATTTGTTGTTTAATTCTGTATGGAGAGGACCTTTGTAATTGTGCATTTATTGGTGAAATTCCTGCAAGCTCTTGTAGAAGTCAGACCCTGTAAATCAAGCTAAGAATCTGCCTGTATATTCAGGAAGAAGAATGTATGATAATCTGTAGAAATGGTGTCCAAACTGTATGTACTTGTGGGGAGGATATACAAACCCTGTGACGAGAATTACATATGAATGAGACCCTGTAGCAGAATATTTATAAGAAATGCATAAGAAACCTTTGCATAAGAATAAACGAAACCGTGTTATGTATGGTGGAACTATACAAGGGTTATGTATGGTGGAACTCTGCGTCAGAATATAAAAGAACCTTTTATAACAAGAAACCATGTATTGACTGTAGTAAGAGTGGAGGCAGAACCACAGTCAAATGTACAATGTGAATGGAACGGAACCATAATCGAAATATATATATATATATATATAATTGAACGAAGAACGAAACCTGGAGCACAGGGAGAACCGGAACCTTGACCGGAGGAACCGTGAGGGGACTGAAACCACGAGCGGGTTCACGGAGGCAGATTTCTCAATTCTGCACCACCTTTCGACTGTAAGGTGGTTTTGCAGAAATCGCAGTGATTCCATAGACTTCGTGAAATGTGGCATAGGCGGTATTGGAAGCCACTGTTTAACATGCAATTTCACGCGTTATACACCGACCAAAGACGCCGAGCGAAATGGATATAAACCATCGATCTGGAGGAGGAGCATCGGATGGAGATCATTGAACGAAGATGTGTGAGGTTTAATAAAAGCGCACGGAGATTAAGCCAGGTACGGTGCATTCCATGGATTGGTTGTTTGACTGAATTGTGGGGCCTGGCGGAGTCATATATAATGAATTGCTTTATTAATGTTTTCGATGTATTATAATCTTAATATAAGGTTCGAGAGTATGTTAAAAGAGTCGATCAAAGTTTAATATTGGTGGTGAATTGGTGGCGCGCTGGCGGTGGTGCATGGTGGAGCCACCACAAAGTGGAGTTTACGGGGGCTCCTATTTCTCCGTACACATCAAATGGGGTGAGGCCCCACAGTTCATCATAGCCGTTGATCGGTGGTCAACGTGTGATCGGCTAGTCAACTACGGGGGGTACCCTCCGTGTTAACCTCCGCGCTCTTCAACCCCCCGCACTCCGTCGATCTCCAATCAACCTGTGCGCTGTTTAACCTACGCCTGTTCACCGTGCTGCCGCCTGCGAATTGATCTCTCATTCGGGCAGTTGGAATTACATTCCAACAAGTTGTATATGGTTAATTGGCGCGATATGAAATATGAAATATGTGAACGGGGCCTAATACATATACACGGAGACGGACAGTTAGGTGATAATATTATATGGTGACAGTAAAGTTAATTCCTTGGGCTTAATAACAATACCATAAGTCTATAATTATGGAGGCGGTATTATATGCATACCTGCTCGAGTTTTCTACCCCTGCGGAACTTAAAGGGAATGGAGCTCTGTTTGATGCGAATTGATACAACTATGATTCAAACGATATATACTTCAAGGAGAAAGAGGAAGTATATGATATGATTAAGTTATATCAAGAGCATGCTGAGACACACATGAACAAATTTGACAAGTGTTCAAGCACAGGAATCTGGAAAATATTCAAAAGTGCAGTAAACAGGTGAAATGTGTAGATGACAGTAAACAAAGAAGATGCAGAATAGTTTCTTAACAACAGTAGAAAAAGACAAAATCCAGTAAATTCAAAGTTCAGAAGAGGAGCTGAGTGATATTGAAATATGAAATTAAGAATGTAAATGTAAATGATGTAATTATTTTTTATTGTTTGTGATGCAAAGGAAAGTATCCTAAAGAAAAGACAAAATCCCACTGTAGCATGAAATTGTGTACATATTATTATGATTTTTAAATTGAGTTGGATAAAGAAATGAGGAGGCAGAAGACCAAGGGGTATGACCATCCATTTCGAATTCCTAGAGGAATACAAACAATCATGTGAGGATTTCTATAAGTAATATCATTTTGATATGCAAAGGGTTGAGTGAGAAGTGAAAGAGAGAGTGAGAGAAGAGAATGCAGAAATGAAGCAGTGAGGCAGAGAAGAAAGAGGAGCTGAGCAGAGAAGAAGGAGAAGCTGATAGAGAATCTGAGAAGATGCAGAGATGATACAGGGCAGATATGAGAATAGATGAACAACAGAGCAGATGGAATAGAACAGAGCTGATATCCAAGGTAAATCAGCAAGTGTTTCTCTTTTGAAAGAGTAAGGAAGTTGGAGCTTCCCTATCAAGTTGTAGCTTGATATATTTCAGTTGTAGCTGACTGAGGTAGGAGCCTCCTGTAGGTTGGTGCCTGCAGGAAATAGATGGGAGTTGGTGCTTCCACATCAAGTTGTAGCTGACTGAGGTTGGAGCCTCCTGTAGGTTGGTGCTTACAGAAAATTAATGGGAGTTGGAGCTTCCTTGCAAGTTGTAGCTTGCAGAATTGAGGTAGGAGCCTCCTGTAGGTTGGTGCCTATAGAAAATTAGTGGTGAGAGGGAGTTGGAGCTTGCCTTTGCATCACAACAATAATAAGATGTGGTTTTCTCCCTTTATGGGTTTCCACTTATATCTGGTGTCTCTGTGCATGATGTCTATGTGTTGATGTGGTTTATCTAATCTACTTAATACTTGTTGCTCACATATTAAGACTGCTGTTACATTAACAAATCTATTTGATACTTGCTTCTCACTAATAAAGATTGCTCACATATTAAGTTGATCATGAAGTGAAGGTGTAAATAAGTTTTAAGAGAAAAAGTTTAAAAGTCCATGTATGTGTTAAACTGATTCACCCCCCCCTCTCAGTTTAACTAAGGGTTCAACAAATGGTATCAAAGCAGGTTCCTTTGGTGTAAGCTTAATAGCTTGAAGGAGATCTGGTTAAGTCATGGACTATCAAAACGTGTCTGTGTTAAATACAACAAACTTTCCTGAATGGAGAGATAAGGTTAAAATATGATTATTGGCTTATGAACCTGAAGTATGGAAGCTTGTATGTGATGGTTATTTCACAGACTCCCCCACGGTGAAATAACAACAGAGGAATGCCAAGGAAAAATGTGTGATATATGACAGTCTTCATAACAAGGACCTTGAGTTGATAATGGATCTCGACTCTGCAAAAGAAATCTGGGACAGATTGCATTTCATCCATGGAGTAGACACCGAGGATTGCATTGTCAAGAAGGAGAAGAGAATCAAGAAGAAGAAAAATTCATGTCAAAAGGAAGATGTTCAATCAAATGAGGTACCTGCTTGTGTGAATGGTATTAAGAGCCATGAAGAAATCGCAGTAGAAGAAAAAGCCAAACTTGACACAGCTCTGACTGAAATAGAAAAATTGAAGAATGAAAACAAAGACCTTAAGAGATTGGTACAAATATGTGATGAGAAAGAATATGAAGACAAAAAAGAAATTATTTGCCTGAAGACATAGATTGAAGAGGCAAAGAAAGTAGAAGACACTCTGCTGCAGCAAATGAGAGAGAAAAGTCAAGAATGTGAAAGATTGGAAGAAGAAGTAGTGAGCTTGAGAAAGAACTTAGAAAAAGCCCAAAGAGAACTATTAATGAATACACCTCTAATGAAAGGCTCTGGACAGTTGGACCAGATTCTAAATGCACAAAGGTCACCTATCATAAAGACTGGGATAGGATATGAAGGTGAAACCAGTAAGTCCAAGGTTGAAGACAACAAGAAAATCATTTTTGTAAAAGCTGTAAAGAACAGTGAAGCGCCTCAAGAAAATCCCAGCGTATGTAACAAATAGAACATGAGTAAGAAGAACAAATGTAATCAAGCAACAACATGAAAGAACAAAGAATGAGAGGATGAAGTAGTCAATCAAAGGCTCACATGCTCCTAAAGATGAAATGAACAAATTGAAGATGTTTAAGAGGTTCCCTCCTCTATGAAAAATAGCACATGTTTCTTTGTCATAAACTGTGACATAATAAAGATATTGTAAATACACAAATAATTCAATCCAAATCAAAGAAGGATGCAAAGAAAAGAGAGGAATTTCTCAAGAATCACACAAGACAATATTTCACCAGGTACACAAATCATTTTCATGCCATTGTTATAATGCAATAATTATGGGATACAAATTGTTGATTGTAAAATGTATCCAAGAAGAGAACAAAATATTATACATCACCAAATGCATTGGTCAAATAAAGATGTTATGTATGCCTTCAAGCTTGGCCACAAAGCAAAGGATTGTAATCTACCATATTTTAAAGAACTCCATACAAAGGATGAAATCAAAACAAGATCAATCAAAACTCAATCAAAAAGGAAGAGCGCCATTATGAGGAACCCCACAAAGTATGGAAGGAAAAGAGAAAGGGGAGCCTATTATCTCCAACATAATGAATCTTAGCACTGTGGGAGTCTGCAGGGAAACAAAGACAAATCCATCATGAAAAATATGAAGCAAGATCTCGTGGGGAGAGCAACAGTATAGATCCCATAAAAGTAGTCTAAGAAGAAATTCATGTAATGAGAACAACTATAAGATCGAAGAAAAGGAAATTCCTTTGGCAAGTAAAGATCATCCAAGTATTAAGTAGCAAGAGATTACGAAAAGGTTATATAGTAAGAAGCCTTGTGGTAGAGAACATCAATATGAACATGTAAGCTTGAAAACATCACCTTAAATGATGATCACATTGTGCATCATATTGCTAGAATTGACATGAATCACATTAAGAAGAATGAGTAAGAAAAGTGTCTATCATCATTAATATCCTTACTTCCTTCATCTATGAAAATGTCCCTTAGAGGAGTACAGTTAAGAAAGTGATCTGCCCTTGAAAATTCCAAGCAAAGAAATTGAAAATGTCCTCACAAAGATCATCATGTCAGAACAGTTGAATTGGTATATAAAGCAATATATAAAACAGCAATGATTCTAGAACTATCATAGAAAATAAAATGCAATGACATTTGTTCAAATCAGGATGACAGAATAAGTAGCAGGTTACTGATGCCAAGGTCTAATTCAATATATTGATGGTGGTTGATGTGAACAGTGAAAAGATCAATAGTAGAAACTATGGGTACATGTGCTAGCTAAAGTGAAATATCTGCATGGTTTATCAAAGTAATATCAATTGATGTTTAGGTACAAGAAGCATGCTTATCAACGATTATTACAAAGATTTGGTGGAGCAAGAAGATGACAAGGTGTCCATGATCAAAGGACTGGAGGTGAAGAATGCATCAAGGTAAATCAGGGTTATCTCGTATCTTATGAAAAGGTCGTGCTAAAGGTGCTAAAGGATCGCATTAGGTTTACACTTGAAGGATTATATTATGCATTGCAAGTTAAAGATTCTGCTTTCTATATATATAATTCTGTAGTGCCTTCCGATTCGGGACATATATTCTTCATGCCCTTTCTGGTATTATAACTAATCAACTTGAAGATGTTTTTGTTGGAAATAATCACACAGAATAGTTAAAATATCCTAATAATGATGGACTAGTTGTGATTACCACTAAAGCTCAAAGTAGTCATGATAGTCTCATCCAACATACTGCAAGAGAAATAAATTGCTTATTTCACCATTTAAAGAAAGAGTGATTTGAAGCACATACATACTTATGTCATAAATAAAACTCATGATGATAAGCAAACTGACTTTACATTGAAGGTTCATTTTGAAAAATACAAGAAAAGTAAAGAAAATCTACTGCCTCATTGAGAAAGATATTGCCTATTCTTATAATAAGTTGTAAACTCTGGTTTGATTCATTGTTCACAACAGAAACAAGGACATTTCAGTCTTTAAATGTAATATCCTTGTCAACATCCTAGCTCATATCATCACCAACAGGCAAGAAAGGTGTACCATAGCAATAAAATATATATTGGCATCATTATCATAATTGAACAGGTGTGGTACTGCAGATGAGTATTGCAAGAAAATACATATTCAAACTACAATCTTCTTCAACAAAAATATATTAGCTCACTACACCAAACAGAGACAGAAGTATATTTGAAGCCTTCTCAGTATTTTAGTTCTTGATCCAATCATACATCTCCGATTAGATAAAGCTGGTACAATGTGTTCTATGAAGGAACATTATCCTCATCTTCAGCCTTATAGTAGTGAAAGGAGATTGTGCCTTGGATTGTACCAATTTACAATGTATATTCAAGTCCAATAATCCTCAAAGTGTTCTCTCAACAAGTCTTGTACATCAGTCTGGAGCAGCATGGTACAAAGTCAGCAGAAGAGGGCCTAAACATAACTCAGAGAGAGGAAATGCAGAAAGAAAACTAGGAAATGAGCAACCCTTTGCCATTGATGTCAAAGGGGGAGGAAAAAAAAAAAGGGGCTGTTAAAAGGCAAGCAGAGGAAGCATGTTTCCATCAATTCCAAAGGGGGAGACTGTTGCAAATGTTGTCATTGATGGAAAAGGTAAAGACAGGAGTAGCACCTAAACTATCCATAAGGAAAAAGAGACACAGAGGTAGCAGAGGCAACAGAAGAAATATCGGAATTGAAGCCGAAGAAACAAAGGAATTAGAGACAGAGCAGTGGAGTTGAAAAGGCCTGAAGGAGTGTAATACAGAGGTTCATTCATGAATTAGGGGTTTAATACAGTTTGCAGATGAATTATTGAGCAATTATTCATCAATGATAGACTAAATATGTAGTAAAGACTTAAATCTGGAGTATTGCTTAAATGGCAGAAGAAGGCTGGAGTACAAGCAACATATATACATATATTTGTTTATGAATAATTGTGAATAAGTTCCATGTGTGACTTTATGTGTTCTTGGTCGAATCATATGAGGAAATTGTCCCAATGTAACTGTGCATTTGTTGTTTAATTCTGTATGGAGAGGACCTTTGTAATTGTGCATTTATTGGTGAAATTCCTGCAAGCTCTTGTAGAAGCCGGACCCTGTAAATCAAGCTAAGAATCTGCCTGTATATTCAGGAAGAAGAATGTATGATAATGTGTAGAAATGGTGTCCAAACTGTATGTACTTGTGGGGAGGATATACAAACCCTATGATGAGAATTCTGTATGAATGAGACACTGTAGCAGGGTTATGTATGGTGCAAGGGTTATGTATGGTGGAACTCTGCGTCAGAATATAAAAGAACCTTTTATAACAAGAAACCGTGTATTGACTGCAGTAAGAGTGGAGGCAGAACCACAGTCAAATGTACAGTGTGAATGGAACGGAACCATAATCGAAATATATATATATATATATATAATTGAATGAAGAACAGAACCTGGAGCACAGGGAGAACCAGAACCTTGACCGGAGGAACCGTGAGGGGACTAAAACCATGAGCGGGTTCACGGAGGCGGATTTCCCAATTCCGCACCACCTTTTGACCGTAAGGTGGTTTTGCAGAAATCGCAGCGATTCCATAGACTTCGTGACACGTGGCATAGGCGGTATTGGAAGCCACCGTTTAACTTGCAATTTCGCGCGTTATACACCGACCAAAGACGCCGAGCGAAATGGATATAAACCATCGATTTGGGGGAGGAGCATCGAACGAAGATCATTGAACGAAGATGCGCGAGGTTTAATAAAAGCGCACGGAGATTAAGCCAGGTACGGTGCGTTCCGTGGATTGGTCGATTTATCGTAGAGGTAGGGCCCGGAGCCACGGGGTTATTCCAAGTCATTGGTTCGTAGAGTGTTGGCTATTAATATAAAATCTCGCCGGTGATAACATTATTATAAAGGGTGGAGTATTAATATAAGTTTCGAAGATTAAACATTGGCTTAAGGTTGGTGGCATAACATAAGGTTAGGAGATATATTTATATATGTTTAAGTGATGAATTGGTGGCGCGCTAGCGGTGGTGCATGGTGGAGCCACGACAAAGTGGTGTTTACGGGGGCTCCCATTTCTCCGTACACATCAAATGGGGTCAGGCCCCGCAGTTCATCATAGCCGTTGATCGGCGGTCAACGTGTGATCGGCCAGTCAACTACGGGGGGTACCCTCCGTGTTAACCTCCGCGCTCTTCAACCCTCCACACTCCGTCGATCTCCAATCAACCTGTGCGCTGTTTAACCTGCACATGTCCACCGTGCTGCCGCCTGCGAATTGATCTCTCGTTCGGGCAGTTGGAATTACATTCCAACAAGTTGTATATGGTTAATTGGTGCCTACAGAAAATTAATGGGAGTTGGAGCTTCCTTGCAAGTTGTAGCTTGCAGAATTGAGGTAGGAGCCTCCTGTAGGTTGGTGCCTATAGAAAATCAGTGGTGAGAGGGAGTTGGAGCTTGCCTTTGCATCACAACAATAATAAGATGTGGTTTTCTCCCTTCATGGGTTTCCACTTATATCTGGTGTCTCTGTGCATGATGTCTATGTGTTGATGTGGTTTATCTAATCTACTTAATACTTGTTGCTCACATATTAAGACTGCTGTTACATTAAAAAATCTATTTGATACTTGCTTCTCACTAATAAAGATTGCTCAAATATTAAGTTGATCATGAAGTGAAGGTGTAAATAAGTTTTAAGAGAAAAAGTTTAAAAGTCCATGTATGTGTGAAACTGATTCACCCCCCCCCCTCTCAGTTTAACTAAGGGTTCAACAGTTTCTTCTAAAAGGCTTGAAAGACTTTTTAGAAGATGTTTCTGCCACTTGTTTCTTAATGTCAACCATTTCGTTGGACATGGTTTTCAAAACTTTCTGCAATCCTTCTAAATCGAATGGATCTTTCGGTTGTTTTTTCTTGGGATCTTCCTTAAAAGTAACCTTCTTGGATTTTCGTTCCTCTATCACATTTTTCTTTTTTAAAGCAATGATACGTTTCTCTACTGCTATTGCTTCCTTCATATTGTCTGCTAAAGTTTTTTTGTTAGCCCTATCAACGAAGATTGCTATATTTGATGGTAAAGCAAAGATATACCATTCACTTCGCACTTCTTCACTAGGCTTGGAAGCAGTAGGAATTTTATTTAACAATTTATTGAAACGTGAATTAAAATCCTTGATAGGCTCTTTTGACTTAGCTCTAAGATTAGACAAGTCATTGATCAGTGTCGTTGTAGACCCGTCATCACCAAACTTAGTCAAAAATTGATCTTGAAAGATATCCCAACTAGTGATAGATCTAGATGGTAATGAGAAATACCATGATCCGGCTGCTCCTTGAAGAGTATAGGGAAAAATTCGGACAACAACATATTCATTAATAACTCCATTGAGATTTATGGACAGCATAAAATTATTTATATGTTCTTCCGCTAGCATGCCCGCTTCAGGATTAAACTTAGGCAACCATTTTTCAGGATGGGCCAGTAATTGACTCAAGGGTGCAGGCATTAGGACTTCCCCTAGGTTATTCCATGGCATTTGGGCCATCACTGAACTACTAACAGAGGAAAGAACATAACATGATCCTTGTGATTGGGAAGATGAGGATATGAATCAAAGATTCAACTTCAGGAGGTTCAATAGTAGATTCTTCTGAAAATTCAGGGTTTGTGGCAGTGGCTGTTGTTCTCTCGACTTCTGGCTCTAGATTTAAAAATTATATGTGTGATGGAGAAGTCGGGGGAGATGGTGAGGGTGATTTAATCATAGAATGGTATTTAGATTTTGATTTACTTGACATTCATAGTTTGGGGCCCTCCTTCTAGTGCCAAATATTTTGAAGCCCCGAAAATCGTGTCTACAACAAGGGGGATACCCACCCGGTCCGGAACTTGGTTAGCAACTCATTTTCCGTTTAGTGTAGTGGGTCTGACTGGAGATAATGGGACCAGTTTCCCAATATGTGTGTTTTTGTTGAGAATTGATATTTTCTTTCTAACAGTTCCTAAGTGAAATGCTTTTATTCTATTTCTAATCTAATAACATGCAATTGTATTTTAATTAAACAAAAATATCTAATTCTAAACTAAACCCGGGATGTAATCTTTTCTTTATGCGATCTAAAATGATTTCAAATAGCAATTGGTAATAAAGATCATTCAAGCGTTATAAGAAAAGAATTCAATAAAGATAAACTACTTCGTATAAAAAGTTATACGAAACAGTTGTGAAAAACATATCGCATAATAAGCTATCCTTATATTAAGCATAAACAAATGGTTATCACCATACAAAAGTGCCAAATGACAACTCAAACATTCAAGCATTAATACATAAACAACTGAACATAAATATCACTTTAACACAAAGGCAGAAATAGTTAAGAGATAAAAGTACCATTTATAACTAGTTCTACTCATGAGCTTCAAGCAATAATGACTTATATCATCTTAATCCAACATCCACTAAGAGTACAAAAGTACAACATCAGTATCAGATATTAAACACAGATATCAATAAATCATGTTCCATTTATTCATCAAAACCTCCTCTGAGGGTGCAAAAGTGCATGTTCTGAGGACAAGTTTTTGACAAATTTTAGGACCCTTCTATAAATGCATGAGAAGGGTTTAAATACTACTAACTAAATCTAAAAATAATTAATTACAAAAATATAGGATATGGTTTAAATGACCGTCCTCTTTCTAGGCAAAAATAAAGCAAAAATAATACTAAATCTAAAATTAAAACTTAACAACTAACTAATTGTGAATCTGATCTTTGGAATTACAAGCGTTCAGCATTGATCTGAGAAGAATAGGTTGGCCGACTTCAGACTTTAACTGTCCTGTGAAAACGGAATCGGCAAGAGCTGGCGCCATCTTCTCAACAGAATTGGTGATACACTGGAGAGTCATACACTGGCTGTGTGGTTTTACCAGACATGCCCAGTAAGAATCCCAATTTAACTTTGTTAATCCTTTAATCGATTCTGCCTTTTATTGGGGTTTCTGTTTCCAGTCTGTCTGTAGTTGTTGTGCTTTTGGTAGGTACCCTGGAGTAGTTTCAAAGATTATATTTTCCTTGTGTGAATTTTCATCTATACAATCAATAATATTGCTAGCTGCTTCTTCTGCCGCTTGCTCTGCCTTCTTGATTTGTGCATCCCATTCATTAAAAAGTATTTCTTTGTGATTTTCATTGATTATAGGTGCCCCTGATTTTTTCCCCTCCTCTGTTTCTTGCCAAGCCAGATAGTCAGTAACTCTTTTATCAGTTAAATCATAATCATGTCGTAAGTCTATGACATGATTAGTGATTTTATCACTTTCTTTACAATAAGAGTTCCATTCAGATATTCTTTGGCATAACATTTCTTGTTGTTGTAGTAGTTGGTCATTTAAGGAAATAGACTCTGTGATAAATTCTGTGAGCTTAGGATCGTCTTTGTGCATCTCTTGCATAACTTGTAGCTGTTTCTCTTTTTCAGCTAAACTGTTCTGATATTCGATCTGCATTTGTTGAAAATCTAACTGTAATTTTTCAATTTGTTTATGAGCTTCACTGTTAGCATTGGCTTGTTGCAGCTGTTGTTGCAAGACCTGTACCTGTTCTTCTTTCTCATTCAATAATTGTTGTACCTCAGATGCTTTTTCAATGGCTGCAGAGGCATAAGCTCCTGTGATCTGAGATAATTTAGTGAGATTTTCAGTTGGATCAGTAGTAGGATCTTACCATAGAACATCTAGGTGTTCTGCATCATGAGAGAGCACATTTTCTAATTTCCTTTTCTTCCTTTGTCTTCTTACCACTGCCTTGTGTTGTGGACTATAGAACGCATCAAGAGGAGGAATTTACTCTATCTTGAGCATGAGTTCAGAGGATGGGGTTATGGGAATATGTTCTGTTTCTGAGACATTGGTAGTTACTCCCGTGACTATATTTATTGTTGTTTGTACATTGCTCACAGGTGTCTGTGTGTTTTGTGCTTCAATATTAATCAAATCATTGAATTTTGCCCATTCCTTATCTAATTGAGTTCTGACTGATGATTGTTGTACAATGAGAGGGGGAAGATTTAACTGTGGAGAGGTTGAAATCTGTTGCTGTGAGAGCTCTTTAGACTGGGCAGTATCCCTTACTGACCCTTCACTTTTAGAGTGTTCAGAGATTTCTCTTCCGGACTTTGACTTAGACCTATTTGTATTTGAACTTCTACTGAGACTGATACTAGGAGTTGGTTCCCTTACGGGTTTCAAGCGTAATTTATCCAAAGGGATAGTAGTTAACCTCCTTTCTCTGTACATTTTGAATTCTTGAAACTCTGCCGGAGGAAACCGTATTTGAGCTGAATGTAGAATATCTTTAAATGTGCCTTTTTCTTGGAGCATGTCATCAAAAAATACTCTTACCTTGACTGCAGTAGTGAAATTTTTAACAATATCATAGGGGTCGAATGATCTTCTTGGAAACTTGAACAAATGTAAACATGTAATGTTGTTTACTTCTTTAAATGCATGACCAACATCAAATAATGAAAAGGCCCCACAGGCCACAGGAAATTGTGGCCAGATGGCCTTCTTTTTATCCTTCAAATATTTAGTCAAACCTCCTTCTCTGCAGGTTTGATAAGCAATTTCTCGAGCCATGAGTTTATTAGGAACATACAAAGGTAAAACATGAGCAGAAGAAAAACTTCAAAAAACCCTAACATATGTAAATAATTCTTCTCCAAACCATCTTGCGACAGGGAGAATATCTACTTCTGCTTCAAGAGAAAATCTTGGAGCGTCCTTATCATACATCATTCTGTACAGGGGAAACATGATGCCATGGAAAATCTTGTAAAAATAGGGAATGAACTCTGAATCCCACAATTCTTTGTGATAAACATGAATGGGTAGGGGATATTGGATTGTCCATTTCCAACCCATTAAAGGAAACTTAGAAACATAACAGATTGAATCCATTACATAAGCAAATAAGTAAAAAGGAGGATAAATTCTCTGAGAGACAGTCCGTTTAGACCGGTAATTCAAAATAGTCGTGGCTAAGTTGTCAGATAATATCTTAGCCCAATCCACGATAGTAGAATTAACAGCAACATTCAATAACAGAATCCATTCAGGTGAAAACTTATTAATGTCTGGATTTCCAAAAATCCGACAGAGCATAGCAGCAGCAATGCAATACGGAGAAGTGAGAGAACCAGTACTATACATACCGTGTTTATCTTTCTTCAATGGTTCATCTCTCCTAGACCAGTCCTTGGTGCATTCTGCCAGGTTTTCATTTTCTTTGGCAAACTTCTCCATGAACTGTTTGTTATAAGTTGCCTGTGGCTCCGGAAAATGATACATAAGCTTCAAATCTTGTGGAGTGAATGAGCCAATGAGCTCTTGACCCTGAGTCTTAAACTGTTTGTTCGTAATATCAGTGCTATCCAGCACCCATTTAACCATATCTGTGTATGGAAGAATTCTAGGTCTCGCTGCTATTTGGTGCAAGAATGAACAAGCTAGCTCTGTAAGAGATGCTTCAGAAGACCCATGTGATCCCACAGTAGCCGTAACTTCCATTACTCTGGGGTTTTCTTCCTCAAGTAGATTATACATGCCCTCCCAAGTAGTAATACCAGCGTCTTTGTTGCAAGCAGTGTCTGTGTACAAGGACGTCATCTCTTTATCTTCAGAACTTAGAGCTTTGTCTTTCTTTCCCATAATACTCTGAATACTGCTTTGTATAGTTCTCTGTTCTTTGCTCCTGCAGTTTACGAATTAAGTGAGAATAATGATATGAAAAAGGTGACGGAAAATTTTTAAATGCTGAAGACGTTTAAAATATACCACCTTACATGAAATAACCCTTTAATCAGAACAAAACCATTTCTCATTAATGAATGACAACCAATTCATTAATTTAACATTAAAGCGCATAACGGGGTCTCGATTTATGAAAATATTTCTTCGTGTAATGAGCCTTTAAAGATCTGCGATAAGGTGATCTGTGATTTGCTTCGCAATATCGCAAAATCGCAATCTTGTGGAATCAAAATAGCGCAATATTGTAACATCGTGAAATCGCTATATCGCAATATTGCAAGATCGCATGACATAACATATGACAAACATCCGTTAACATATTTTCTGCGACATGCAATTTGCAATATATGTTATCTCTCATCGGTGATTTGAAGTTTTCATCGTAAGATATAACATTCTAAGCATGCGATGCGATGAATGTAGTTTCACATCGCGTTCTCACTATTTTTTTGTTCCGCTTATAAAGAGGCCTTCATTACCTTTTTTGCGACGCGATATTCCTCAAAGAATGATTTTATTCTAAGCTATCATAAAACTTAAGTTTTTTAGATTTTTCAAGGAATTTTCTCCTAAGTTTTTGATAGTAAGTTTTATTGAAAAAAAGGAAAACAAGCACTAATTGATTTTTTGGATTTATGTTGACTAAGGGTCCCCACTTATTTAGTATTACCATTAATACTAAATAAGATGGGGGGTTGTTGCTGGCCACAACACTTCCAAACCCCAATTTTGGGCCTTTTAACTTGTGGACTTCATTAGGCCATAACTATTTATATCTAGGTTAATTTTGAGACTTATGAATATGGTTGGAAATGTATTTTCAAGCACTATCCATCTCTTATATTTCCATGAGCATATGGGCTCTCCTACAAAGGAAACAAATTCCTTCAAATCTATGAATCCTCTCCAATACTTTGCCTTCAAAACACCTCAATACTCACTACATACTAACACAATAATGCATAAAATTGACATCAACGCCTTGAACACTAATACACAAGTTGAAATCAATTCCAACACTATAATACTATGTGGAAACCTACCAATGCCAACACACATATTCTTATCAATGCTAATGGATATTGTTTAATGGATTAACACTTGATTGGTTAATGATACTTCTTTAAATAACCTGGAGGATCATGGTCGTTGATCGACTGTGAGGACCTTGTTATGAAAAATATTTTATTTTTCATTAATAAAATTGTGTTAAGTTGGACCATGGGCTATTTCACTCTTAGAGGGTTTTAACCACATCAAAAATATTATCATTTTGATCTTTGATATTCTTGTGTGAGTGGTTTCTTGAGATGTTCATCCTATATGGGACGCCCTATTTATCCGAGCAAAAAATATCTCAAATTGAGTAATGGAACAAGTCTTTGAGTTATAAATTTAGCATGGGCATGTAATGTGTTTACAAGTATAAAAACTAATTCTAAGTGTTTTTCTCAAATTTATTTAAATGGTAAATAATTTACCTATAACGAGTCAAACAAACCAACTATGGTTGTGGGTCCCATATCCAATAGAATTTTTTATGTGCTTAGTTGTGGTGATATTGGATAATTTAGGTCTACTTTTTAACTTAATTCGATTAGAAATTTATTTCAAAGAAATGCTACTAGTTTTAAGAACACATGGTCATAATTGCATTACTCCATCATACATGCATCATGGTCGATCCACTTGGCATCGTATCATTAATCCTTTAAGAATATTTGATTTGTAAACTCATGAATTAGGTATAGAACCTTATTCTTAATTGGTATTTAAAAATGCATATTATAGACATATGTCTCCTTCAAGTCTATATCCTCATTGAAACTACAATATCAAATATTTCCACTTAAATTCAACCGAAGAAAACTTGAAAATTTAATATTATTCCCTAAATTCTGATCACAGCTCCTCCAAAATGTTAGAATTTTATATCTAACAATGATACTAAAGGGATTAGAGCCATACCATGATGATCACATGTGACTACCTAAAAAATTGCATGTATTACATGGGATATAGTAGTTAATCATTGTGATGCTATGCATAGTGCTATTAGGTTACAAAGAGGGGCCCAATGTTTGATTATCTCTCTATTCAAAATTTATCCAATGACTATACTCATCATTACGATCATCATGTGGAACACTATTAAACTAAAAGTAAGGGTCCACAAAACTATTACTAATTTTACAGAAATGATACCTGAATTGAATGTCCTCACATGTGATACACAATAATCATAAAAAATTATCAAAACGTAATATAATATATTATTATTCAACCTAAATCTCTTATGGACATGCAACTATGTCAAAAGGTGCAATAATATAGATAAATAATTTTGTATATGATATCATATAACTCAAATCATGATAGAAGACTTGAAAGACAAATATAGCCATGAAACCAACACCTCTTATCTAATATGTTGATTAGATTATAAATTATTATCTATTATTTTAATGACTAAACTAAAAGCCCTCATTAATTGATTATAAAATTCTCTTTCCATTCAAGCTTCCCTACCTTGTCCTGTAATAATTAATTAAGCTTCCCTACCTTGACTTGCAACAATTAGTCCTTCATAAAAGATTCCCATACATTGTATAAATTTGGGAACAAAAAATACAAGGGTATATCCTAAGTCTTAGTTGTAACCAGCTAAGTCCTCATATTGGCATGACTTTCTAGATATATGTTGTGATGCAATGAAGAAACAATTCCAACTCAAAATTGATAGTGTCTTGGTATTTTCGCCATAAGTTATGATAAAATGAAGAGGCTAGTTGTTTTAGCTAGGAGGATGCATTTCAAGTACTTTCCATGTAAGATATGGTATGGTAGATGAAGTTCTAAACTAACTACTTGGTATAGAACTTTTAATTCCACAACAACAAGTTTCATCTTAACCCTAATGTTAACATGTTATTGAGTGCACCATGCAATGAAGAGCTAAGTTCTTTTAGCTACTAATATGATTTCAATATACCTCACATGTAAAACATTGTAGGAAATAGATGGAGTGTTTGGAATATACGTTCAACATTGTTATTTAATTATTTAAAACAATATCTATAGAATATCATGTGGTAAGTGGCACCAATGTGAAGCAACAAGGCATCTCTCTGAATTTTTGAAAAAATATTCATTTATACATGTATTACAACGAGAACTAATAGATTGAAATTTTACATTTTCCTTGTTTTTGGTATTACGTTTCATTAATTTTCTCAATTGAAAACATATCTTTGATCTAGGTTCAATATTATAAAATAAAATAAAAATTATGTTTCTTGTTGGGATTATGCTTATCCCCATTATATTTTATTCATATGGATGAGCACATGTATGAAATCTCCTCTAGTGAAAACTACTTCATGTCACCCCTATAACTAATCTCGATCAAGGACTTATCATCGAGTGTAGGAGTTCTATTATACTTCTGGTTCAACTTCTACTACAGGGTGGGAATAAATTTTCTTCCTTCTCTTGAAAAATGTCATGAGGGCTTCACTGTGGGAGCAATACCATAGCACGTGGTTTCATATTGGGGGATATATAAGGAGGAAAAAATGACATAATATATTCGGGGATATATAGGGGGTAAAGGGTTTTTATATTGGCATGTATACAAAATGGAGCTCAAAGTTAATGAAAAAATATAAAGGGGTATAATAAATGTTAATGAAAAAATGGATACCTACAATATATAGGGAATGTAGGGGAATTTTAAATTGGGAAGGTGTATTGGGTTCATATTGGTAGTGGTTAAACAATGTGATTTGTAGAGGTATTTTCCAATATGTAATCAAATTAAGGGTATACTATGATTGCATGCGATATGTTAGAGGTTCATTGAGTGAAGCCCGTGTGAAAAATGTGCTTCTAGATCTTTTATTATCACACGTGGAAAAACTTGTCACATAGATTGTATATTGTGGAATTTTTTGCTTTATCATTTCCCTTCCATTACCAGACAGAATATATTATCTAAATCTTTGACTACATCTAACAAGGCGAGGATGACGAAGAATACCTACTCTGGTGGATATATGGCATGCTTCAGATGCTAGGAAGAAACAACCAAGCTGATAGTATGAGCCAATTTTGTTTTTATACAACCAAGGAGAAATCACAAGTAGATGTTAATTACGTATTGGATATTAGAATTTGAAACTATTTTGGTGATTCCGAAGAAAAATATGCTTTAAATATAAATAAATAAAAAATTATGAAGAAAAACATACCGAGTTAAGCGAGAGTTTTAATTGTCTTTGGATTTTCCCTTTCTAGCTCATGAAATTAAAAATAATGTTGAGAGAAATTTCTAAAATCGTCCATGGTAGATCTGGTTTTATGCGCACAACCTCTTCAAAATTTTAATGTGACGCACGTATATGTAACTAACCTAAATGAAAGCCTAGCTTACAATGCAAACATATGATGAATTACTATGTGGAAAGATAATCACAACACTTCAATTTTTGTGATCAATACTCAAAACATACAATAGGATCTGATTGATCTCATAAAATTGGACATAACCAATCCTATGGTCCTTTGCTCTGTCCAAAAGTTCGCAACTACGTGCTCCAGATTTTCTGACCATTTGGGAAATAGTTGAGTGTATAAAATCCAAGGCATTATAGGGTGGAAAGATGGAGCAGTTTATTAGACTTGAATCCATGACAATTCATCTCGTGTATATCTCTTGTCTCTAGTGAGATGGATCTATAGCCTGCTGAAATCCTATGTATCTACAAATAGCGAGATGGAAGAAAGTAATGCTGTATAATATGCAGCTATTTTGGAGTGTTTCACTACAAATATTCATAACAAAGTGGTCACTTCACGGAGCTATAAGTACACCTATGAGTTGATATTACCAATGGAAAATTAATAACTCCATCTAAATATTTTGATTAAGGTTAATCATTCATAAATACATGGAGGAGGTAGTTGTTGGCTTTATCTTTCAAAATTTGTAAGGGAATTTTGTTACTCATTCACTATTTTTTCTTGTACGTTATGTGTATTTATATTATATATTTAACTTCTCCTTAGCTAAAATTTTGGAGCATGACAAATCTAAAGTGTTTAATATAAAAAAAAAAATGTAATAGAAAAAAAAACATTTTACCATAGAAAAAGGAGACATAACTTGTTACAAAATAAATAGATTATTTTTTTTAGAGTAGACATCACAAATAAAAGTCTCTCTCTCTCTCTCTCTCTCTCTCTCTATATATATATATATATATATATATATATATATATATATTCTACATTCTAGGAAACAAACTCACATAAAAATTCTCCTTGCAATAATTTAGAACAATACTTTTAATGTATGAAGAAAGGAAGTTATAATCCTTTTTTATGAGACTTATTTATTGAATAGCAACTAACCAAACTACTACTTTAATACAAGATAATGTCTTTTCTTTAGCTAACAATGACAAAAGAAACTTTGAACACAAACACAATCTTGAGTTATTCATACTTTGTAGCTTTTAAGATTTGATATTTTTTGTATACTTTGTAGAATGAAAGAATCTAATAGGATGAATTATATTCATGGGATTCCCAATATATTCTTACATTACATGACATATAATATCCTCAGAAATAACTAGCTAGTAAATTATATCATATTAAACAACCATGAGATTGACTCTAATTGTAGACTTTTAATCTTAATTATAAACCTATTCATGCACAAAAACCAAGGTAAAATATCATTTTAATAAGGAAAATCACTTTATATTTTGAAAAAAATAAAATTTATTTTCTTTTAATTGTTTAAACAATTAATCAAACCTCCTATCAAATAAGGAAAATAATGATAATTGAGCCTAGAGGATCATTCTATAATAGAATATGAGGGACATGTGTACTTATTTCACTTCCTCAAAAAAGTGATAAAAATATTTTTAAAAATAAAAATGAAAGTAAAAATAAAAATAATACCTCATATCAAGTTGATATATATCTATATATAGAAAAAATGTTAAAAGAAAATATTTTAATGTGGTGTATATCCAATGTGAGTTATGAATAAATTATTTTAATATGAATTAATATAAAATGACTCAATACACATGTTATGTTAACATTCAAAAATGTAATTAAACAGTAAAAAATTGCACATTGTTTTTTGCACTCTAAAACAAGTTTGCAACAAAAGAAATTTGATCCCTCTCTGCACATATTAGATCTGTGCTTTAGATGGATAATGATAATGTATATCATAATTTACAACAACCCTCTCACATTTTATGAACAAGTCTTACATCAAAGTAATGTGTAATAAAGAGAATGGTTTGTCCAACCTTTGACACAATAAGAAATTCAAGTAAAATCCATTAAAAGTGCTTTAGAAAAATATTTAAGATATGAAAAAGCAAATAGCTACCAAGTCCTCACACAAACAGAGAAATTTTATTATATAAATAAAACCAAAAATATATTTTGCATATATCTAATCAGATCTCAAGAATTTTTGGAAATAAATTCTAAAATATAAAACGTTACAAAACACTATAATTGACTGAAGCACTGGTATTCCTTATTCTCGTCTATAATATTCAAAACTTTTATAGAGAGAAATAACATCTTCTTTAGAGGACATAGAATTAGGAGTTTAAGAAGCTGACAAAAATAAAACTACGAATATCTCAGATTCGATAGAAAACTTAAAATTTGGAACTAAGGACATCTAAAATTGGATAGAAAACTTAAAAAATTGAAAGGATTAATGATATCCACCATAATTATATACATAAATACAAAAATAAATTCATTTTTATTTAATTTTAAACACTAAATATTCTCTTCACGATTATTGTTTTTAAATAAAATATTTATTTTATCCATCTAAGCGATTACGGTAGAATACAACACCGCACTTTATTTCGGCGACTATTCTTTGAAATTTTATTTTAAGAGATGATTGTCATTACGATTTATTTCAGAAACAGATATTATTGAAGAGATGGCAGTATTTCTTACCTAAAAGACCGTTTTATTTGCAAGCAATTAAAATGTACATAGAAGTCCATGAAAGTCTATTACCATTGCCAAATATGAAACCATTAGAATGCATTTAATTAATTTGTTTGTTACATACTTTAGTATCATGCAACACCACTATAGATTTACGCAGATTGTTATTGATAATTAAACAACGTAGCTAAAGAGTAGACAGTCTCTAACAGTCCCTTTCACATAGACGTAATTACGAAGGAAACTTTCCTTCACAAATCTGGCCTTCTCCAGAACTCTCGGCGAGGCCACGTTTTCTCTTAACTCCCTGCAATTCCTTGAATCCCTTTTTGAGTGTTGTTGTCACTGCTTCGGTGGTGAAGCCCATCCCCCAGTATCTTCTAGCGATGGCGTGCCCCATCTCAGCTAGGCAGCTGTGAATACCGGTCCCTTGCTTGAGCATGACGTGACCGAGGAATCACGTCATGCTTTGAACCATGGGTGAGGAATCACCACCTTCAGCAAAAACTCCTTGAGCTTCTCGTCGCTAGCCCATTCGTAAAAGTCTTCCAAGTCTGTCGGGAAGAAGTTCCTCAATTCCACTAGCCCAACACTAAAACTGCCACGCTTAGCTTCCATTCTTCCGATCTTCGATTATCTCAAATGCTGACTTGTGGCTCACATCGGAAACTATGATTTGAATGAACAGTATGAGCTATGAGTTTGCAGTACTGCAACGCTACTGTAGCAGGGAGAAATTAAGAGAGCATGGGCAAATTCCTAACGAGCCTTGTGTTTCATCTGCGCAATATATTGGAATATTCAGAAACATACCTTTTCATTTTCTATAAGAGATATTACAAGGCATTCAAAGGTAGGTTTTCAATAAAAGGAGTGGCTATGGAGATACCTGCTGATTATATATAAGATATTCACCACATAATTCTTTGAATCGCATATGTTGTTTAGAAAAATGTTCAAAGGTTCTTAGTCTGCTTCTATTGGGGTAATTTTATTTTAGGAAATCTTTCCCAATATGTCTTAGTACCACCCATGGTGTCTTGTCATTATTCCAATCTTACACATAATATATTTTAAGTTCAGATTAACTAAGTAGAGAAAAAAAGCATTCTATGATTAATATTAGCATAATATTATTGATATTATATAATTTTTTTTTAATTTTAATATATTTTCTAACAAATTTTTTTTTATTAGAATATAATATTTTAATTTAATAATTTTTAATGTATTTTAATTTTCAATTTAAAAATAAATTTTTTTATATTAATAATTATTTTTTCTGAAAAATAATTTATAAAAAATGTATCAAATTTATAATATTAAAATAAAATTATTATAAATAAATTAAAAATAAATATTCCATTTTAAATACTTGATACAGTACAAGTATTTATAATCACAATAGGTTAATAATAATAACTTAATAATTTGTATATCACTTTAATAACTTGCTTAAAATTAAGTAGGTTAATGATAATTAAGTAAGTCAATTGACTTCACTAATAATTCATCATGACCAGCTCTAACTAACATGCTCAATCATGGTTAATCATAGTTAACAATGATTTATTAAGCTTATTACGCTTACTAATGTAACCTAGATTTATTAGATTTACTATGTTTCTCTTGGTCAAACATGGTCAACCATCTAGGATTATTAGGATTATTTAGGTCAAAGACAGTCAACCATAGTCAAGGTTCATTAATAAAGAGTAAATTTTAAGAGTTTTTAATCAATTTATTAGTAATATTTAATAACTTTGTTAATAAATTTAATCAAAATTGATGTGTAATAATACTTATTAATGAAGATTGAAGTTTAAGATTATTAATAAGTTTTAACAAATTTATTGATAAGGATTAGTAATTAGTAAGTTTTATCTTAATAATAATGTTTAATAAGTTGGTTTATTAATTTTCTTAATAATATTATAATTTTATAATATTTTTTCCACTCTAGTAACATTATTATGATACATTAAAACATATATCTATCTACCAACAATTCAATAATATATTTATCTACATATTAAGCTACACATTATGATATTAAGCTATACCTTAATATATTAATCTATATATTAACACATATGAATTGTGATTGATTTGGAAAACCATAATCATCATACTCACCATGACTAATGAGAGCCATTATGTTCAACATGCCTATAATTGAAGTCGTAGTAAGGGTTTCAGACAATGTGGGGTAAAAACCTGCAGTCACGAGGAACATCGATAGTCAACCCCATGTCGTGAGGCCATAGTTTCACTTAGCACCTTTTGTATTTCTCGCCCAATGAGTAGCCCCTCCACAGGGGCTCTCCTCATACAATAATGCAGTCAATGGAGTGGGCGAGGGAAACGACAATGTGTCTAGGATTTATGGAAACCTAATACCTTAAAAGAGATTGGAAACTCAATCGGACAATTTTCCAAGATCCTGGAAATCACAAAATG
The DNA here is from genome assembly GCA_034641835.2 of Pinus albicaulis. NCBI lineage: Eukaryota > Viridiplantae > Streptophyta > Pinopsida > Pinales > Pinaceae > Pinus > Pinus albicaulis. The sequence continues at coordinate 35,100 of JAXQQM020066423.1, forward strand.
GAGAAAACATGCAACATACACCCAAATATTTGCTCATATGAATATCTTGCAACTGATCCTATAGTTAATAGACCTTGAATATCATGACTCAATCTGGACTCAGCCTCTGGAATATGAGCATGTACCTTTTAAATGTCAGTGTTGCCTTGAATATGGACTTATGTTCAAATATTTCCCACTTACAGTGGAAAAAGAGCTAATGGAAAAGGAGAAGATAGAAGGGGAGGTTTTTCAAACAATGGGATCACGTAAAGGAAAATCGTCAAGATTTCAATCCAACCTCGCAAGGGATAACCAGCCCCACGTTGCACCAAATCAGACATAGGCGCAGGCCGCATTGGTGCAATTATGACAGAATGTGAATGAGATCAATCTAGAAACCCTTGAGCGACACTAGAAAATATGGATACAAATGAAAATTTTGACCAACTGGTATAGAAAATGGCCATTCAAGTAATGGAAATTGAGCAATAAAACAATAAAATTGGAGAAAAAAACATCATTAAAATGAAATCACCGTAGGTGTAATATCCATGTTTTACTGCTTTTATTTAGACAGTTGAAAATCATAAAGGTTAGGTGGACCTAAAGGAAAGCAATATGTGTGGACATATTATTTTTTTTTAAATTAATAAATGTGGAATTTTAATTATTGTGCAAATACTAGAGTAAATTGGAGACCGGGATTTGAAGTCCATTAGGATGGAATTAAAACCAAGGACTTTCCCAAAATCTCCTTTAGTCTTAGTTTTAAAGAGCTTTTGTTGAAAAAACAAAAGTAAAACCTAGGGTAAAGGAAAACAACATCCTGATTTAACTCGAAGAAGTTATGGAAACATGTTGAAGGGAAAGAAAACTTAAATAATCCATTTCTGGGTAGACAAGATTTTTTCTACACGTTGGAGGAAGTGGTCTCTCCGCGGGAGGAGCTATGGGTGAAAGCTCAAAGTTGTTTGGCAAATAGTATTTACCAGAATTGGTATACACAGTTAATTAAATTTTTCCTTTTTATTCTATTGTTATCACAATGAGGATTGAATAAGAGTAATTGTGTTTTAGTTGAAAAAAATAAGTAGAAAATTATCTTTTCTGAGTTATCAAAATGTATAATAAATTATGTTATTATAATTAGTGAAGTGTCTAATGTATTTTTTAGAACATAACTATAGAAGGTATAATTCAGCTTTGTATAATTATATAGAATAGTTAACTTAGTTAACCAACAAACAGAATGTCTAAACCCAATTATGAGGGTTTAAATTTGTTGTTAGGTTTGTAAGAATTAATATATTACAAACATAAAATACATCATTAAGAGTGGAGTATTCTAAAGATGTTCATAGAAAAACTAGAAAAAATTAATATTATGTAAACAATATATATATATATATATATATATATATATATATATATATATATATATATATATATTACAAATCTAGTTTTTAATAATAATCTAGAATCTCTCCCTCGCGCTGAGCAGACCAATGCGGTCGATTAGTCAAGCATGGGGAAAGTAACCATAACACTCTAAGATACAAAAGGTTCCCCACATTTCCTTTTGCCTTTTTCACTTTGGGATAGTTTGAAGTATGTGGAAAAAAATAAATATGCCTTGTGCTACAATGAAAAATCGCATGGGAAAATTCCTAACGAGCCTTTTGTTTCATCTACGCAATACATTAGAATATTCAGATACACACCATTTCATTTTCTATAAGATATATTACAAGGCATTCAATGGTAGGTTTTCAATAAAATGAGTGGCTATAGAGATACCTGCCGCTTATATATAAGATACTCACCACATAATTCTTTGAATCCCATATGTGGTTTAGAAAAATAAGGTTTTTAGTCTGTTGTTCTAAAATTTGGGTAAATTTTGGGTAATTGTTACTCTAAATATGATAAGTGTCTAAAGTTTCTAACAAATAACAACACTTTTTATATATGTTTACCACTATTTTTTTTAACAGTGATTTTAAAATTAAGGTGATAAATTGGTACTCTTAATCTTGTTGTTGATAACTTCTGAAATATATTTATTCTCATCGAAAGGCACAACTTTTCTGGTAAACACTTCACTCTTAATCTTATAAATGTGGAAAGTCCACTAACTTTTTTTTTTGAGGAAATTTGTATGAAACTCTCCCAATATGACTTAGTACCACCCATGGTGTCTTGTCCTCATTCCGATCTTACACATAATATCTTTGAAGTTTGATTAACCAAGTGGAGAGAAAAGGCATTCCATGGTTAATATTAGCATAATATTGATATTATATAATTTATTTTTTATTTTAATATATTTTCTAACAATTTTTTTTTTTTTTTCTAAATAATTCTAATTCTATTTATAAACATATCAGTACAAAACTACCACAACCTTAGCTGAGAAAGCCTGAGAGCTGGGTTTGATGCTTGAAAATTCATGTTTTTGGACTGCCCTAGAAGGGGAAACCAGTCTCTTAAGCTGGTGTCTTGCCGCCCTCGCAGGGGAAACCGACCTTAAGTTAAACAGGTGAAACCATAAAAACAGAATATGCCTAAAAGAGTTAAACACAGAAGAATTATTCTCCTTCAACATTGTAAAATTAAACAAAACCATACAGAATAACCCATTGAATACCACCACACCTAGAGTTAATAGACCTTGAATATCACCACTCAATCTGGACTCGGACTGTAGAATATGAGCATGTACCTTTCCAATGTCATCATTGCCTCGAATGTGGACTTATGTTCAGATATTTCCCACTTACGGTGGAAAAAGAGAAGAAGAAAAAGAAAAATATAGAAGAGGAGGGTTTTCAAACGATGGTATCACGTAAAGGAAAATCGTCAAGATCTAAATCCAACCCCACAAGGGATAGCCAGCCCCATACTGCACCAACTCAGACAGAGGCGCAGGCCGCGTCGGTGCAATTATGACAGAATGTGAATCAGATCATATAAAAAATACATTGGGAGAAAACCCTTTTGCGACACTAGAAAATATGGATACAAATGAAAATTTTGACCAACTGGTATCAAAAATGGCCATTCAAGTAATGGAAATTGTGAAGCAAAACAATAAAATTGGAGAATAAATAATCATTAAAATGAAATCAGCATAGGACATGGAAAAAGGTTGAATACTGAAAGAGTTATTAATTCATAATAGTAAAACCCTAGAATTATAAAATAAGCATGATAGATTCAGTCGAGATGAAAATAAGATACTAAATTTTTTTCAAAGGTTGGGTGAAGTAAAATGTTAATGATACCCCATTGAACTAGTTAGTCAACTTCTAGAAACTCTTTAGCCAATGGTGTGTGAGTAGGAAGCGGATCCAAAAATAAAATATTAATAGTAAGGAAAGTGGGTAACAAAGCTTATCACAATCCAAACTTCCTATAGTAGAGTGAGGGAAAATAGGTCTAAAAACCTCTAATTCATATTAAAGGAAGTTGGGGAATTCCTTCTTAATTATGGGTAAATGAGTCAACTCATCGAGGCCTTCCCTTCCACCCTTCATCTTACTCGATGAATATAGACTCTTGGAATATTTGGGGCTTAAATAATTCATGTAAGCTCTGATACTTAAAATGTAAATAAGCAATGAGAAACGATATATTTTTTTGATGCTTAAAAAAAATAAATGGAACAAAGGTGAATTTAGAGATATTTTGGAATGAAAGAAGAAATTGGAGACAAACATGGAGGAATTGCAGGGTCAACTCGTAAGAGAAGGAAAACCGGAGGGCATGGCCATAGAGGAGGGAAGAATCATCCATGCACTTGAAGAAAGGCGTAAACATGAAGAGATATTATGGAGAAAAAGGTCGTGTAACTTATGGTTGCAGCAGGGGGAAAGGAATAATCAGTTCTTCCAACGCTCAATGCTCAATCATAGACACCAAAAAAAAATCCTCTACTTATGCACTAGTCCTTGGGAGAGACTTCAAGATCGGAGGGACATAGAAGAGGAATTAATTTCATATTTATCAAATATCTTGAAAGAAGGGGAGAAACACCATATAGAAGTTGTAGAGGAGATAGTAAAAGAAATAAAAAAATAATATATGAAGAAAAAAATGAAGTCGTGATGCGATCAGTAATTATGGAGGAAATAGAGTCCATAGTCAAGGAGATGTATAGTAATAAATATCTAGGACCTGATGATTATATTGTAGATTTATATAAGGCTTGTTGGTGACTTTTGGGTGCATATATAGCGGAATTAGTGGATTAAGCTCATAAAAAGAAACCGATATGGTCTGGGATGAATGCAACTTTCCTTGCACTTATTCCAAAATCACATGAGACTAATAACCCAAGTTTCTATAGACCCGTAGCATTATTAAACATCATATACAAAATTATCTCCACTGTCATGGTGCATAGATTAAAACCCCTACTGAATCTCATCATTTGTCTGGAGAAAATGATTTTTGTATATGAATGACAAATCCTTGATGGAATTTTCTCACCCGATGAAATAATTCACTACCTAAAATCTTGAACAAGGTTGTAACACACTCATCCCACACTTACCAAATTTCACTATTTCACCATGGTAAATATGTGATGAACACTTACTATGACATCACTCAGCCTCCTAGATCACCTTAAGGAAGTGAAATGGACAAAGCCAAAACCTTATTGACTTCCCTCAAGTGTTACATGACCATAAGGGCTAAACCACCCTTCCAAGTGGCCAAACCTTGACTTAAGCCTTTTTGCCAATGTCCTGCACTCCTAGAAACTCACAAAACAATGCAAAATTTCTGACTATAACCCTCAAGTTGCATGCATAAGCCTACAATTGAATGAATTTAGTATTTTTCACCCAGTTCTATGTCAGTGACCGTGATATTTGAGCTACCTTTCCAGGGCTACTCTCCATATCACTAGCCAGAACTTAAGGAAACTCTCATAAATGATAAATGATATAGAGACAAGGCCTTCCATACAAAAATAATATAAGAACTTGACATAATCATTCCTAACCATGACAGTCATTTTGTTAAACATATCATCAACATGCTATCTACATGTCATAATTACATATTTTAACATAAGGATAGCATATTTGTTAACTAAAGTATGTCCTAAAACCATGCTTATAACCAGTAAAGGTTTTAAATGTGTTGTTCTAAAATTTAGAGTAACTGTTACTCTAAATATGATAAGTGTTTAAATTTCCCAACAAATATCCAAATATAACATAATAACACTTCATATATATGTTTAGGAAGAGCATTTTTAAGAGCTATTTTAAAATTTAAGTGATAAATTGATACTCTTAATCTTGTAAATGCACAAATTCCATGACCTTTTTTGGAGGAAATCTTTATAACACTCTCGGAATATGCCTTAGTACCAACCATGATGTATTTTACTTATTCCAATATCACACAAAATATGTTTTAAGTTCGTATCAACGAAGTGGAGAAAACAGGCATTCCATGGTTAATATTAGCACAATATTGATATTGCTATAATTTAATTTTTATCTTAATTTAATATTAGAAAAGAGGTTGTCTACACTGGGAGGAATTGGTCTCTGCTTGGGGGGAGCTGTGGAGATAAAGCTCAAAGTTGGGTGGAAAATAGTCTTACCATAATTGGTATGCACAATTTATTTAATTCTATTTTATCATTGTGTTATTATGATGAGAGTTAGAGATATGAGATTTAGGTAGAAAGATATGTGGAAAATTATAATTATGCATTATTACATAGTACCATAATTTTATGTTAGTTGTAAGTTACAAAGTCTGATGTATTTAACAGAACTTGCTATAATGAATATAGTGTAGTCATGTATAGTTACACAGACAATTATAAGAAATAAACCAACTCTCATAATTTCACTTTCTCTTATTAAACATGAATTTATGAATTTCAAATAATAACTTCTATTGTAACATATTTAGAATATTTTTGGATATCTATATAAACCATAGCATTATCTAAGAAAGGTATCAAAGGTCAGTCAGAACTTAATACATGAAGAGCAGTAAACATAGCTTAACTTTCTGAAAATAAAGTATATTGTATTATATTGAAACAAAGTAAGTCTGGAGATTGATATGTACATAAATGTCAATTAAATATTGTCATAAAAAATAGACAGAGTATGAGATTCAATCCCATGGTTACAACCAAATTATCCATTTGAAATTTGTTCCAAATATAAGAAGAGGAAGTCCTTAAATAATTATAACCTATGAAGACGAAATCAAATTTTATTGTAAATGAATGACTTACAAAAGTATAAGTTAGTTGTATAAGGGAGGAGGAAAAGAAAATAAGTACTTGCACATAAAATTTAAAGATGAATTAATAAATGCTTTAAATTCAAGTAAAGTAATGAATACAATTAATTGACATTGGTAATTAAATAGGAAAGCATTACCTTACTGTTCATAACATAAAAAGATAATAAACCTGTATATAAAAATGAAGAAAATTATTTAGTGCGGGAGCTAGAAGAACATAAGAGAAAAATAAATTAATACTACTAGAGGGAAATTGGTTACGTGAGATATCATCAACAAAGTGCTTGACATACTCTGAGGAACTCTGTAAAAATTATTTCTCCTGCACAAAGTATGAATTTGTTAAATTGATAAATGTCATAAGATCCTATTCTTTACAATTAAATTTATAAAGGTAAAAATGAAAAATTCATACAGATCATCAATATGTAGTATTAATTTCAATTAAAATAAATTAAAAGGGCAGAAGCTCCCTGAACCTGAGACGTTTTAATAATTTTAAAGCAAACAAAATTCGAAAATCCTCATGAGAGGAAGAGGAATTCTAAGTCAACTCAAAAAATCAAAATTTTGAAGATAGGTCGAGCATCCGAGAGTTATACTAATTTATACCAGTTAACTTGATTTAATATAAATGAGGAATTGTATCAACTATCCTCAAAAATCGAAATACCAAACTCATGAAATCTCAACGAAGATTATGTAGATGTAAATTAAAATAAATACTAGATCAAATAGATAATTCATGGAGCTACACTCTCTTCTAATCTAAGTTGCACTATGATGTAGTGTAGTTCATATGGGTGGGCCATATTCCCCATATTAGTTCAGTAACCAGCATGACTGAGCCCATGCCCATGGTAGATTCATTAAGTGTGGGAAAGTGGTATCCATATCCCAGTGAGCACTCAATAGATCCGATGAAAACTCTATATATGTATATTTCCTATCACGCATCTAAATTGAATACCTGCTACGGATAGGGAGATCACCATTGAAAATGCATACATATTTTGGGCATATCATATATAAAGGTTAAATGCACACTATATTCAATATAGTGCATGTTAGTTACTCCAACTGCGACTTTTATACTCAGATGGAAAAAAACCAAATCGTAAAATAACAAAAAGAGGTCAAGATAAAGGTAGGGGAAGAAATCAAAATCAATTTTAATTTCAATAATTTAAGGTAAAGAGTCACCTTCCTCTCTGCAGGAATAAATTATAGAGGAATAACACGAATCGGGAATAAAATTGTAGAGAATACTAAGTGATAGTCAAATCATTGCCATATTTAAATCATGGCTATATTAACGTAGAGAGAAAGTATTATAACAAAAATTACAGAGGTAAATGTATTAGTAGGGAGAATAAATACATCAAATTCCTATACGAGTAGAAATGTGAGTAAGAAATTATGTTACATGTATTGCAACTATAGAAATTGAGAAATGCAACAGTCCACCATACATTTCAGAAAAGGCTGAAAATACTTACCTAGATGTTGGCTAAAGACATTAATGGAGGATAGCTCCTCACCTGAGCTAAAAAAGAAAAGTTTGCAATCACAACGAAAATAAATATATAAGTTGTAGAGCAAAGAAATTCTAAGAAACTAATTTAAGGTGAACTAAAATCCATATAACAGAGATATCATGTCGAAAATGTTTTCAACAAAATCTAAATGTTACCTGAAGCAGACGTGAAGGTATTCGATAACGAAACCTTAATGGTGAACCAAATATTTTGTGCATCATGATTCTGGCAAGGTTGAACGGAAATCTTGGAAACATTTCTAAACCGATGATTTGAGAAAGAACCAGAGCCAAAGATCCACAATGACTAAATGAAAATGAAAAAAATAGGGTTTAGCCTATGAGTTATTCCGAGACCAAAATTCAAACCCATAATAACTGTCCACATGGTGTGGATCTAAGGCAGGTGAGTACTCTGGCTAAGGAGAGGTAAGTCCTCGGATCCATATCATCACATTTTTCACATAGTACATTTCATAAATTATGAGAAGCTCGAAAGGATAAGAATTTAAAAGCATCTGACTTATAAACTACGGGTAGGAATTACAAATCCCAACATCATAAATATGCATATTTATGTGGAACCGTATGGTGTCAAAATTTTTTATGGTTAATGCGTATGGATGGGTTAATACATTACAATGTATTAAGAGAGTTATACAATTACATTCAATTATTATAATACTTATTCAATTAACATAATACCCTATAGATACGAATTGTAAATTGGTATGATTCGGTAAAATCAAAAGGTATAACATATATATACTCCAATTCGAATAATGAATTCATTGTTTATAAATAATGGAAAAATGAAAAGTACCTTTCAACTTCATAAAGGTTCCAATATAGCCTATGATGTTGCACAAATGTAATTTAGTATAATAATTACATTAGTAAGTTGGTTGTAAAGGTGGAGTTTTAACCTTAAACAAATACAAAGATAGAATTATGAATTAGTGATAGTTGATAATATAAACTAAGGCAAATCAATGCCTAATAAAAGTGAAGTAAGTAGTAATAAGGGTAACATATAATTATATATGTAAAACTACAATGGAATTAACAATTTTAAGGATATAAGATAAGGAGTAATTGCATTATAACAATATTCTAGAAATTACATCATAATAAGAAGGTGAGAAGTTGTAGTCAAAATACATGCATCAATGAAAATGAATGAAGAATTTAAAAACCTCAAATTAGAAGAAATTGACTGCGCATGAATTCATAGTTGTGAAGGAAGTGATAATCACAGAAAATATAATGAATGGGTGCAATAATGCAAGAGTGCATCAATTACTAATGAATTACCTTAACATAGTTGACGAAAGGTTGTTAAATATGCTATAAAAAGAAAAAAAATTGGTGGAAGTGGAGTTGCTACAATTTGATAGAGTGCAAGCATTTATAATTATAACTTATCATTTATAATTATAATAAGTTAATAATAAGAACTTGTATATCACCTTAATAACTGGCTTCAAATCAAGTAAGCTAGCCATAATTAAGTAATTCAATTGTGTTTATGTATACTTTATTATGGCCAACTCTATTTAACATGGTGAACTATGGTTTTTTGCAGTCCAATATGATTTATTGTGCCTTAGTAGGCTTACTAGTTTGTCCTAGATTTATTAGGTTTACTATGTTTCTCTTGGTCAAAGATAGTTAACCATCTAGGGTTACAAGGTTTATCGTGATCAAGGACAATAAACCATAATCAAGGTTTATTAATAAAGAATAAATTTTAAGAGTTATTAATCGATTTATTAGTAATACTTAATAATTTTGTTAGTAAAGTTAAACAATAATAAGGTGTAAAAATATTTATTAATAAAGATTGAATTTTAGTATTATTAACGAGTTTTAACGAATTTATTGATAAGAATTAATAGTAAAGTTTAGTAATTTATGTTGATATGGTTTAATAATAAAGTATAATAAGATTTATTGTAATATTCCTAATAAGTGACAGCTAATTGGAATATTTGATTTTGTATAGTTTTGTCGTCTATGGTTTGTAAATAAATAAAAAGTGAGTAAAGAGGGTCTAACTCACTTAAGTAGAATAAGACATCCACCTAGTAGCACAACGTTGTGACTTAAGGGGAGTCAAGGGGGTCAAACACCACGTAGAGGAGGAGTGCCTAAGTTCACTCTAGAAGCTTCTGCGCAGATAAGGATGAGGATGTGGAGGAGAGAGAGGCTACGTTGGGTTTTGGAGGGAAAACAATGTTATAAAAGATGGAGGAGCCTCCTCATTTGGATCATTCTTGAGTTAATCATTTTGGAGTGAGACATTTGTCTTCTTGAGCATGCTGGCTATTTAGCCTGTCTGTAGCACTGTGTAGTACATTGAGTGTCTCCGGTTGGAGATCTCGCCCTTAGCCCCGGGGGACTTCACGTGTCTGATCGGGCAAGGTTAGTTTTTCAGCATTTTGTGAGTCGTTTCATTGTTTGGGTTTGTTGCGGAGTTGGAGCTTATAGAGACTGCATAGTCACTAGGAGAGAGGATGCAATCCATTGTGGAGGAGCTTCGGATTGGGGTTTCTGCAGGTGATTTAGCCGAGATTTTGAGCAAAGGGTCAGCCTTTGCCCATCGGAGGTTTTTTGGTGGAGTTTGTGGCAGTATTTCAGCTGTTTCTATCTAGGCACTGTGCAGTGCCTTGGAGGCCAGCGTAATTCACTGGGGAGGAAGTTTCTGGTGATTTTTGGGGTTGGCCATTCTTGGAATGGTTTTTGGATTTTGTCTGAGTTGTCGAGGAGAGGAGGTTTTCCAATTTTCAGCTTATTCCGGCAAGGGGATCAGCCCCTAGTCTTCAGTCCATTCCAGCAGTAGCAGCTACATGGCAGTTTCCAGCAGCGAGGATGCAGTTCCTAGAGCAGCCATTTCCAGTATTCTCTGAGAGTTTTTTCTCACTTTCCTTGTGAAAGATTAGCCTATTGTACTTCATTACATTTCTCATATTAATAAAATGGCTCAACATTTTCTCCCTATGTTTTCTAGATGAGTTTCCGTAGTTGCCGTATTCTCTTTCTATTATATGTTTGCTGCACTATTATTGTTTTTTAGTGCTCTAGTTCTATACCACTTGGTGTGTTTATCCTTCACTCTTAGACAGAGTCTGGAAAGGTCCAGGTAGCCTCCGGATCTCGTCCTCTTTTAGAGGCGACATGTCTGGTAAATACCCTCCCAGTCAATCTCCAGTTTGATTTTGCCGTGTTTTTGAGATATCCCCGAAATGGGATATTACAGTGGTATCAGAGCATTGTTTTGGCTCAGCCTGTGGTCTATGACATCGAGAAAGAGACAATACATAGGCAGGAAGTATAGAGACCATGAGCATGGGTTGGAGACCACCTACGAAGACGGAGACTGTGCCCAGGTAGAGGACGCAGATCAGGAGAGAGAGCCTGTGACGGACGTAGAGCAGGTGAATCTTGTAGTATATTTGAGGCAGAAAGAGCTGATGGCAGATGATATAGAGGCCAAATAGTTTGGAGAGGAACTCCTCAAGTCGGTGCAGGATTTACTTCGACAGATTGAGGTGATGGGACAAAGGTTCACAGCTGTGGAGACTAGGAAGCGTGAGACTCCACGGGTTTTCCAGGTCGGAGAGGGATCTGGTACATCCCACCATTTTTCGGAGCAGGGTGCTGCTCAGCATGATACTCCTCAGCCGACGGCTTCACGTGCACCTACCCACTCTACCATGCCCACTTTCTTGGGAGCAGACACAGGGGCAGGAGCCCAGCAGGAGGCAGAGCCTGGACATTTAGATGAGTATTTTGCAGAGTATCAGTCCTACGGGCAAGAGTTCAGGGATGCTCTCACATTCAGAGATTTTGTGCAGCTCCAACGAGACAGTAGAGCCCGCGACCATCGTAGAGGGCATCGCCATTATCATGATGGAGATTCCCACCGTGCCTCTAGTAGATTTCATTTTCCTGTGTTTGATGGATCGTCAAATAGTTCGGCAAAGTCTTGGGTGGAGAAGCTGGATATCTATTTCCAGCTTAACCAGATGTCGAAGACGAAGACCATCAAGGTGGTGACATTACATTTGGATGGTGAGGCCCAAGACTCGTGGTTCCATGGGATGGTGACACTCGGGCATTCCACAGTGACGAAATATGCCGAGTTTACCAGGAGATTGATAGAGCATTTTGACCGGAGGGATCTGGAACATCATTTTTTTGAGCTGACAAAGCTCAAACAGACAGGGAGCCCAGAGACATACATTGCATATTTCTTGAGGGTTTCGGTAATGGTGCCAGATCTATCGGCGACACGGATGATCTATATGTTTGTGGAGGGATTGGCAGAGCCACTTCGAGGTCTAGTCAGATCTACTAGACCAGCTACACTCCAGGACGCTATCAGTAGGACTAGGGATTTGCAGGATGCATTGCCTCGGACGCAAACACCTTACCCCCAAAGACAGGGTTTCTAGCCCAAGGGGAAGGATGTGAGGGTTCCTCCTCCAAAGGGGAATCTAGGATGGGCACAGGTAGATGATGAGGCCAGGAGGGAGTTGAGGAAGAAGCGGCTGTGCTTCACTTGTCAGAATCCGTGGGCACCAGGACATAGGTGTGCTACTGGCAAAGCACAGTTCATTGAGGTCTTCTCCAATGATAGCGGGGAAGAGGATGAGGAGGATGATGAGGAGGCAGGAGATATTTAGACGCCCCAGGATCAGTTGCCACCTCCACCTCCAGGGACAGAAGGTGCAACTTTTGCACCCACAGGAGGAGCCCTTGTAGCTTTGCGAGGAGTTCCTAAGTATTTGACGTTGTGCGTACGTGGGATAGTACGTGGCCAGCGAGTATCAGTCTTGGTTGACAGTGGGGCAACCCACAACTTCATTGATGCATAGATGGTCGAACAGAGGGGTATACCAACTGAGAGTTTTGACGGGTTTTCAGTCTTGGTCCCAGGAGCCCAGACAATGTAGTGTGCCTGGTATGTTCCAGAGTTAGCAGTGACGAAAGGTACTTACACCGTGACTAATCACATTTTTGTGGTCAACATACCAGATACCAATGTGGTACTAAGTGTTTAGTGGCTGATTACTCTGGGGAAGGTCACCACGGATTGGGAGGCCTTAGAGATGGAGTGGGATGACAAGAAGACCGGGAAGCATGAGAAGATCCGTGGGATGCATACTTACCCACCTCAGACAGTTTCGGCACACCGAATGGATGCAGACTTTCAAAAGGGAGACATAGAGTGGAAAGTTGAGTTACGGGCATCAGAGGCAGAGACCATCGGTTGAGTAGTTCATCCAGAGATACAGGCTATCCTTGACAGGCATGAGGTAGTGTTTGGGGATATACCACTAGGTCGGCCACCAGATAGAGTGTTTGAGCATACCATCAAGCTTGAGCAGGGTATCCAGGCAGTGATCACTACACCCTATAGGCATCTCAAAGCCTATCGAGATGAGATTGAGCGGGCCATCCAGGAGTTGTTGGCTCTTAGACACATCAGACCGAGCATGAGTCTGTTTGCTTCTTCTGTAGTGCTGGTGAAGAAGAAGGACGGCACCTTGAGGATGTGCATTGACTACGGGGCCCTAAAAAATAAGACTCTGAAGAACAGGTACCCTATACCCAGGATCAATGAGCTGATGGAGGAGCTGAGAGGAGCTAAGTTCTTCTCAAAGATTGATTTTAGATTAGGGTACCACCAGATTCACGTGAGGGAACAGGATATTCCCAAGACCACCTTCAGGTGTCATTATGGGCACTTTGAGTTTTTGGTTATGACTTTTGGGCTGACCAATGCACCAGCCACCTTTCAGTCTTGCATGAACCATATCTTCCGCAGTCATCCGAGGAAGTTTGTATTGGTTTTCTTTGATGACATACTCATATATAGCAGGACTTGGGAGGAGCATCTCCAGCATATAGAGGCAGTGCTACGCATCTTGGAAGAGCAACAATTCTATGCTAAGCTCTCCAAGTGTGAGTTTGGGATGACAAAGATGTTGTATTTGTGTCACATCATTGGAGTGGACAGAGTGAGGTTCCACGAGGGGAAGATTAGAGCCATCAGAGATTGGTCAGAGCTGAAGAATGTGACGAAACTTCAAGGGTTCATTGGGATATGTACCTATTACAGGAAGTTCGTTAGAGGGTTCTCACAGCTTGCTGCACCCCTTATAGATTTGACGAAGAAAGGGGCATTCAGTTGGACAGATATAGCGCAGCGAGCCTTTGATAGGCTCAAGAAGGTGATGAGTAGCTGCCCAGTGATTGTGTTTCCAGATTTTATGCAACCATTTGTCTTGGAGTGTGATGTGTCGGGAGAGGGGATCGGCGCAGTATTGATGCAGGGGGGACACCCTATAGCTTTTGAGAGCCGGAAGCTCCTTCCGCATGAGAGGTTGTATTCCATATACGACAAGGAGATGTTGGACATCATGCATGCCTTCGCCAAATTCCATCAGTATCTGGTACGGAACAAATTCAGGGTGAGGACTGACCACAACAGCCTCAGGTTCTTTTTGGAGTAGAAGTAGCTATAGGAGAGGTAGCAGAAGTGGATCAGTAAGATCCAAGCATATGACTTTGACATTGAGTATGTCAAGGGTCAGAATAACGTGGTAGAAGATGCCCTTTCACGTAGACCAGCCATGTTATCTCTTATGAGCTTGGATACAGATTGGAGGGCTCGACTTTTAGTTGAGTACTCCAAGGACAGGTTTGCATGTGAGGTGTTGGATGGACAGGTGGCAGATGACAGGTATAGGGTGGTCGATGAGATCATCTATTACAGAGACAGGATATTCTTGATTGAGGGATCTCAGCTTAAGAAGAAGATACTCCAGGCATCACATGATTCTCCATTGGCAGGCCACCAAGGGTTTACCAAAACCTACAGGGCCATTAGAGAGAGGTTCTCATGGAAGGGCCTTAAGGAGGACGTAATCCAGCACATCACGGAGTGTGATGTTTGTCAGAGGAACAAGGGGGAGATGAGCCATCCCGCAGGGTTGTTGCAGCCTCTTCCCATTCCGGAGGGGAAATGGGAGAGCATATCGATGGATTTCATCATAGGGTTGCCCATGGTGCAGGGCAAGGATTGTATCTTTGTCATCGTTGATCGACTGAAAAAGTATGCACACTTTTTTTCCATATACGCACATTACACAGTAGCACAAGTGGCCGAGCTGTTCTTCCGAGAAATTTTCAGGTTTCATGGTCTTCCTAAGACCATCATCAGTGACAGGGACAACCGCTTCATGGGCGGATTTTGGCAGGATATTTTCCAGCTAGTGGGGACGAATTTGACACCAAGTACCAGTTACCACCCACAGACGGATGGATAGACGGAGATAGTTAACAAGTGGCTGGAGGGCTACTTGCGTAACTATGTCAGTGGGCAACAACGAGCATGGTTGAGATGGTTGCATTTGGGGGAGTACTGCTACAACTCGACACATCACATGTCTATTGGTATGTCACCATTTTATGCCTTGTATGGGTACCATCCTTTATCATTTGTTGATGTGATGTTCGGTGCGAGTAAGGCTCCTAGAGCCAAGATGTTGATCCAAGAGAGTCAGGACATCCTCTGAGCTCTCAAGGACAATATGGCCACAGCACAAAACCAACAGAAGCTATATGCCGACAGAGGTCGGGTGGAGCGACAGTTTGAGGTTGGGGACTTGATCTACCTACGCTTACAGCCATACCTTCAGTCATCGCTGAAGTAGAAGGGAGCTTAGAATCCCAATCCTTGCTTTTATGGGCCATACAGGGTGATACGTGGGATTGGGCAGGTTTCATATGAGTTGGAGCTAACCCAAGGCAGCAAGATCCACAACATTTTCCCTGTATCATGCCTGAAGAAGGTGCTGGGACAGCAGGTGACAATGACAGAGGAGCTACCACATATAGTTGATGAGGGGCACTTGGTGTTGCAGTCAGAGGCCATTATTGATACCAGGGAGAGGCGGTTACGGAACAGGATGGTCCGGGAATTCTTGGTGAGGTGGAAGAATTTGCTGGATGAGGATGCCACTTGGGAGAGCGAGAATATTTTGTAGCATCCATCACTTCAGTTGCTTGAGGACAAACAACATTTTGCCAGGGGAGACTATAATATTCCTAATTAGCGACAGCTAATTGGAATATTTGATTTTGTATAGTTTTTCCATCTATGGTTTGTAAATAAATAAAAAGTGAGTAAAGAGGGTCTAACTCACTTAAGTAGAATAAGACATCCACCTAGTAGCACAACGTTGTGACTTAAGGGGAGTCAAGGGGGCCAAACACCACGTAGAGGAGGGGGGCCTATGTTCACTCTAGAAGCTTCTATGCAGATAAGGATGAGGATGTGGAGGAGAGAGATGCTACGTTGGGTTTTGGAGGGAAACGAATGTTATAAAAGATGGAGGAGCCTCCTCATTTGGATCATTCTTGAGTTGATGATTTTGGATTGAGACTTTTGTCTTCTTGAGCACGCTGGTTATTTAGCCTGTCTGTAGCACTGTTTAGTGCATTGAGTGTCTCCGGTCAGAGATCTCACCCTTAGCCCCGGGGGACTTCGACTGCCTGCTCGGGCAAGGTTAGTTTTTCAGCATTTTGTGATTCGTTTCATTGTTTGGGTTTGTTGCGGAGCTGGAGCTTATAAAGACTGTGCATTCACTGGGAGAGAGGACGCAGTCCATTGTGGAGGAGGTTCGGATTGGGGTTTCTGCAGGCTATTTAGCTGAGATTTTGAGCAAAGGGTCAGCCTTTGCCCATCGGAGGTTTT
This sequence comes from Pinus albicaulis, assembly GCA_034641835.2. NCBI lineage: Eukaryota > Viridiplantae > Streptophyta > Pinopsida > Pinales > Pinaceae > Pinus > Pinus albicaulis. The sequence goes on from JAXQQM020066423.1 coordinate 51,671, forward strand.
TTGGCACAGTGTGTGGCAGTATTTCATCTATTTCTATCTAGCCACTGCGCAGTGCCTTGGAGGCCAGCGTAATTCACTAGGGAGGCAGTTTCTGGTGATTTTCAGGGTTGGCCATTCTTGGAATGGTTTTTGGATTTTTTCTAGGTTGTCGAGGAGAGGAGGTTTGCCGATTTTCAGCTTATTCTGGCAAGGGGATCAACCCCTAGTCTTTAGTCCATTCCAACAGTAGCAGCTACACGGTATTTTCTAGCAGCTAGGATGCAGTTCCTAGAGCAGCCATTTCCGGTATTCTCTGAGAGTGTTTTCTCACTTGCCTTATGCAAGATTAGCCTATTGTACTTCATTACATTTCTCAGATTAATAAAATGGCTCAGCATTTTCTCCCTATGTTTTCTGGATGAGTTGTCGTAGCTGTCGTATTCTCTTTCTATTATATGTTTGCTGCACTATTATTGTTTTTGAGTGCTCTAGTTCTATACCACTTGGTGTGTTTATCCTTCACTCTTAGAAAAAGTCTAGAAAGGGCCAGGTATCTTCTAGATCTTGTCCTCTTTTAGAGGCGATATATCCGGTAAATGCCCTCCCATTCAATCTCTGGATGGAGTTTGCCGTGGTTTTGAGATATCCCCGAAATGGGATATTACATTTATTTATCATATTTATTAATTTTATTAATAATATTATAGTTTTATAATATTTTTTACACCCTAATAACTTTATTATGATACATTAATACATATATCTATTTACCAGTGATTTAATAATATATTTATATACATATTAATTATATATTAATCTACACATTAGGATATGAATCTACACATCAATATTTAAATCTGTATATTAACACATATAAATGATGATTGATTTGTTCGACCATAGTCATGATGTTCACCAATATTAATGAGAGGCATTATGTTCAACATGCATATATTTGAAGTCGAAGAAAGGGTTTTAGATGACGCAAGGTGCATAACTATTGGGAGAGTAATATCGATAGTCAACCCAAAGCCATAAGGCCATAGAATTTTCAGGTTCCTTTTTTATTGGTTGCCTAATGAGAAACCTCTCCAAGGGGGCAGGAAGAATGGGGGAGGGCCCTGCTCATACAATAATGCAGTCAATGGAGTCTTCAAGGGAAAGAAATTAACGTCAAACTCAGTCGTGGGAGAACAAAGAGTCGATGAGGCACCTATGATTGGGGCATAGTGGCAGGCAAGAATTAGAGGATGATGTCTACCCAAAGCCTTGCAAAACCCTAGATCTGTCATAAAAAAAAATCGCTTGGAAAATACCAGGAAATTCATGAAAGGTCATTCACTCATATGGAACTTTATGGGTTTTAGGTAAAGGAATAGGAAATCCTACAATGGATCCAAGTAGAGTGGCATCATAATGGGTCCATTGAGATTCGACTATGAGCGAATGAATTATTCACTATAGTATTTGTAGATCTCGTTGATCGAATATTTTTTTTTGAAAATGGGCCTTACATTATGAATAATGCAAGGTTGTTCATGTGTTTCCAGGAGGAATGCTACAACACTAGGAAGGAAAATTTTCTCTAAGCCTCAGTGCGAGTCCACCTCTTTTCTCTGCCAAAGTATTTCTGGGAACCCGATATCTTATAAGTGATAGGAACCTCCATTGCACAAATTTTTAATATATTGGAAATCACAAAAATGAGAAAACATGCAGCATATTCCCGAATATGTGCTAATATGAATATCTCACAACCTCTCCCAAAGTCAATAGACCAAAAACCAACAATTAAGTGACGCCTCTTTGGTTAACCCGCATTGGAGTTAGGGAAACTCATGTCATTCGATTTCACGGTGGGACACATGGCACATTATCTACCTTCCAAACCCCAATTTTGGGCCTTTTAACTTGTGGACTTCACTAAGCCATAACTATTAATATGGAGGTTAATTTTGAGACTTAATTTTTGAGCATATGGGCTCTCCTCCTAAGGAAATAAATCCCTTCAAATATATGAATCCTCTCCAATACTATGACTTCAAAACCCCCCAATACTCACTACATACTAACACAATAATGCATAAATTTGACATCAATGCCAACACTAATACACGAGTTGAAATCAATTCCAACACTGTTATACTATGTGGAAACCTACCAATGCCAACACTCATATTCTTATCAATGCCAATGGCTATTTTCCCATGGCTTAACACTTGATTGGTTAATGACATTTATTTAAATAACTTTGAGGATCATTGTCGCTGATCAATTGTGAGAAACCTGTTATGAAAAATATTTTATTTTTCATTAATAAAATTATGTTAAGTTGGACCATGGGCTATTTCACTCTTAGAGGGTTTTAACCACATCAAAGATATTGTCATTTTTATCTTTGATATTCTTTTGTGAGTGGTTGCTCGAGATGTTCATCCTATATGGGACGCCCTGTTTATCCGAGCAAAAAATATCTCAAATTGAGTAATGGAATAAATATCTGAGTTATAAATTTAGCATGTGCATGTAATGAGTTTACAAGTATAAAAAACAATTCTAAGTGTTTTTCTCAAATTTATTTAAATGGTAAATAATTTACCTATAATGAATCAAACAAACTAACTATGGTTGTGGGTCCCATATCCAATAGAATTTTTTATATGCTTAGTTGTGGTGATATTGGATAATTAAGGTCTACTTTTTAACTTAATTGGATTAGAAATTTATTTCAAAGAAATGCTACTAGTTTTAATAACTCATGGTCATAATTGACATTACTCCATCATACATGCATCATGGTCGATCCTCTTGGCATCGTATCATTAATCCTTTAAGAATATTTTATTTTTAAACTCATGAATTAGGTAGAGAACCTTATTCTTAATTGGTATTTAAATATGCATATTATAGATGTATGTCTCCTTCAATTCCATATCCTCATTGAAACTACAATATCAAATATTTCCACATAAATTCAACTGAAGAAAACTTGAAAATTTAATATTAGTTTTTAGAAATAGAGGAATAACCTGTTATGAGTATTTTTAATAACCCAACGTTTCGGACTTCCTAAGTGAGTCCATCATCAGGGGTAAACGCTTTACTATTTATAAATTCATTCCTTGGCCCTAATCCTCAAAAATTTCAAAGAAGTATAAGCGTTTACCCCTGATGATGGACTCACTTAGGAAGTCCGAAACGTTGGGTTATTAGAAATACTCATAACAGGTTATTCCTCTATTTCTAAAAACTAATTTCACCTGTATGGACTCTCTTTTCAAAAAAATTTAATATTATTCCCTAAATTCTGATCACAGCTCCTCCAAAATGTTATATTTTTATATCCAACAATGATACTAAAGGTATTAAAGCCATACCATGATGATCACATGTGACTACCTAAAACATTGCATGTATTCCATGGGATATTGTAGTTAATCATTGTGATGCTATGCGTAGTGCTATTAGGTTACAAAGAGGGGCCCAATATTTGATTATCTCTCTATTCAAAATTTATCCAATGACTATACTCATCATTGTGATCATCATGTGGAACACTATTAAACTAAAAGTAAGGGTCCACAAAACTATTATTAATTTTACAGAAATGATACCTGAATTGAATGTCCTCACATGTGATACACAATAATCATAAAAATTTATCAAAACGTAATAAAATATATTACCATTCAACCTAAATCTCTTATGGACATGCAACTATGTCAAGAGGTGCAATAATAAAGATAAATTTTTTTGTATATGATATCATATAACTCAAATCATGATAGAAGACTTGAAAGACAAATATAGCCATGAAACCAACACTTCTTATCTAATATGTTGAATAGATTATAAATTATTATCTATTATTTTAATGACTAAACTAAAAGCCCTCATTAACTGATTAGAAAATTCGCATTCCATTCAAGCTTCCCTACCTTGTCCTGTAACAATTAATTAAGCTTCCCTACCTTGACTTGTAACAATTAGTCATTGATAAAATATTCCCATACATTATTTAAATTCGGGAAAAAAAAACACAAGGGGAGATCTTAAGTCTTACTTGTAACCAACTAAGTCCTCATATTGGCATGAATTTCTAGATATATGTTGTGATGCAATGACGAAACAATTCCAACTCAAAATTGATAGTGTCCTAGTATTTTCGCCATAAGTTACAATAAAATGAAGAGGCTAGTTTTTTTAGCCAGGAGGATGCATTTCAAGTACTTTCCATGTAAGATATGGTATGGTCAATGAAGTTGTAAACTATGTACTTGGTATAGAACTTTTAATTCCACAACAACAAGTTTCATCTTAACCCTAATGTTAACATGTTATTCTGTGCACCATGCAATGAAGAGCTAAGTTCTTTTAGCTACTAATATGATTTCAATATACCTCACGTGTAAAACATTGTAGGACATATATGGAGTGTTTGGAATATACCTTCAACATTGTTATTTAATTAATTAAAAAAATATCTATAGAATTTTATGTGGTAAGTGGCACCAATGTGAACCAGTGAGGCATCTCTCTGAAGTTTTGAAAAAATATTCATTTACACATGTATTACAACGAGAACTAATAGCTTGAAATTTTACATTTTCCTTGTTTTTAGTATTACGTTTCATTAATTTTCTCAATTGAAAACATATCTTTGATCTATTTTCAATATTATCGGAAAAAAAAAATAAGAAGAGAAGATTATGTTTCTCGTCGGGATTATGCTTATCCCCATTGTCTTTTATTCATATGGATGAGCACATGTATGAAATCTCCTCTAGTGAAAACTACTTCATATCACCCCTGTAACTAAACTCGATCAGGGACTTATCGTCGAGTGTAGGAGTTCTATTATACTTCCACTTCAACTTCTACTACAGGGTGGCAATACATTTTTTTCCATCTCTTGAAAAATGTCATGAGGGCTTCACTACGGGAGTGTAACATCTCCCATGTCGAAATATTTTTTTTTTCTTATAGAAACTTTCATACTAAATTTTATAATTAAAATATCATTTGTTGCATTCCGACATATTTCTGTTTCTAATATTTTACCACACCACTGTTGCTACACTTAATACCGGCTTCACATTCATCCCTAATAATTATTTCTTTTCTTCATTTGAATAATCTATTCATTTTTCGTTTATCTCTTAGGTTCTCTAACCCTTAATCACATTGCATGCTTTCACTTTCAATAATTGACAATAACCAATAGGTGATTATTATATATATTCTCACCCTCACAAAGACATAGCCATATTTCTTTATTTAATTTTGATTCCAATATATATATTTATTTTTAATTATTCTAACTAACATATACTAGTTCTAAATGTCAACCTATTCATCTTTGGCTATTATCTATTTCTTTACATTTATAACACACTTTGGTTCTCATATCAGAAGTCAATACAATATCTATATATTTAAAATAATCACCATTATACAATGGATTAAAGGGTAATACTATGCTAATCATGTTTATCTTTATGTCATTTTAACCTCTCGATTAACACAACCCTACCTTAATTTTCAAAATTAATACCATGGTGATAACTACATATACCCATATCAGTTGACATTTAATCAAACCTTACAAACCATAACTTAACCCATGGTATGACACGATACCTATCCTGTGATTAATGCATTTGTTCTACGCATCATTAATAACCCAACTGACATGTACTTCGTATTTGATACGCCCAGTGGTTTTATGGAGGTCAGACATAAATTATAAACGTCTATTTCAAGCTGGAGGTACACCAAACCCCACTGTATGAATTTCTTGAGACTCTCAAAAATAAATTTTACTTAGCTCTTCACATAGTGGTTTTCCCTCCAATTTTCGATGTGGCGATCCAAGGGACCATACATAATCTGGCGACAAGTAGAGGGTAGTGATTTACAAATAAATTAGGGTTTTTTGTGGCTTAAAATATCTCGTCTACAGTCATTTCCATTCTCATTTGCTTTCTGGCCAAGCGTTAGCTACCGACACAGTCCTGGTTTTTGGTTTCCACCTTTTATGTACAATGTCCTGGTTTAAATAATTCTGTTTCCATTTCATCTATATTCAAGACTTTCAATACTCGACCTCATTTGTCTCTTCCTCAGTTAAAAATATTTAAACAACTGAGTGTTAAAATGTTTTGTTTTCTATTCAGTCACTATGCATAGGGTTTTATCTCAGAAGTGTATACTAGAATTGAAGGGTTTCTTCCCAATTGAGATTAATGGCTTCATAGATTTGAAATTCTTCATTTCCTAGTTCATTATTTTCACTTTATACGAGATTGAACTGAACAATTTTAACACAGTCAAAATAGTTTCTCTGATATCACTCATTCCCATATGAAAATTGTTTTTAAATTACATATATAATAGGTTTTGTTAGTTTCTATGGCTAAATGGTAAAAGGAAACATTTCTTATACAATAAGGACCCTTATTCTGGTCTACTAACACCACCTAGTAGTATACCTTATTTCTGTAACCAACAAAATCCATTCTCTAACTGTATAGTGGAAAGGTGAAATTAATGTATTTTCCATAATGATACTTCTTCTAATTTTCTGTATGCACCCTTAGTAACAATTGAGCAAGGTACTGTGTTTTCTATTACTCTATCCTATAGCTTCTATCATGAAATTTTGGAGCTACAATTCCTGTTAACTTCATCTCCGTTTCTTTTCTGTGAACGTAGACATAGCTGAGATCAAATCTGCTTAAGGTATTACTTATGTGATTCTTGTTATAATTTTTTACTTCTCGTATACGTGTATTCTTTTTCCACAAAATATTTTATATCTAATTCATATTTCATTTTGTACAGGTAATATAATATGTCACCTATTATTGAAGTTGAACTACATTCGAGTTTTCTCAGTTCAAGTTTTACTAGTAACCTAACTCTGTACAGGTTGGTCCAACTGTTCGTTGGGTTTCTTCCATGTTTTTAAGCATAGAACTTTCCAAAGTATCATGTAATGATTCTTGGACAATTTAGTATGCTAAACATTTATTATTACTATATGGAAGTACCATAGATATACATATATGAATACTCTTTTTGTTTTGTGGAATATTTTCCCTAATTTACATTTATGTTGAACAACATATAAAACCTATTTTAATAGAATAGCATGTATTACATTTGAGTAGTTTAATATATAGAGTTGAAGTTTCATATTAAACTTTCTTTCCAACTAAAGTGTTTAATATTGTATTTTATCCTGGAATTTGTCTCATTCTTACTTCTTTTGTACCAAATATATCTTTGCAGAATAATTTTTCCTTAATAGAGTTATATGTACTGTCAATTTCAGCTTTAGTTCAAATATATACAAGTACTTAACATCTATTTGTTTATGATTATTTTCCTCTTAAAATTTACATATATCCTTTTAATGATAGAACACAACATATATGTTGCTATATAGTATTTATATTTATCATTTATTTCTGTTTAGAATCTATTTCACAACTTAATAATTGCTTAATATAACTATTAATTCCAAACATATTTCAGTTCCTATGAGGTACTTAACCTCAGATCTAGACCCAATACTGGGTTTTAGACATTCCGAGAGTTGGTCCTCTCTAGGATAGGTCTGTACAACACTACAGGATAAACTGTTCTTTCAATATTTAATTCTATTCAATGTACAGATAGTCAAAATATATTCCCGTGTCATATAATTTCCATGGCATAAAATATATCCATCAGAATTTCATATAGATTAAATTACTTTCCTAATTCTATAACTCATCACAACATTAACTTATGATTCATAACAATTCAAATTAGATGTGAATACCACTTAAGGTAGACTGGTTGCCTCCCAACCTTAGAGCTCTTTCTCCACAGCTGACCCCCGAGCAGAGATCCTCTTTTCCAGTGATAGACAACTCTTTGTCTATCCTAAATCAACTTATTTAAGCTTTCTTTCCCCCAGCCTATTTCCCTTAACTGCGTCTAGCTAATTCAGGATGTGTATTCCTGTTTTCCTAGGCTTTCCATTTGTTTCTTCCACAAAGGTACTTTTAAAGCTAGCTTTTTCTGCTTTCTAGCTTTATTCCACCTCTTCCCAGTAATTTCATCTTTACTGGGGTAGTTTTTTATATATTTTTATCTCCAATATAATTTTAGTATTTACTTTATTCCTTCCAATGATTTTTGGAAGTCGGGGAAGTCTTACAACCTTATCCATCCTCATGGATTTGGTTTCTAGATCTCTAATCATAATCTAGTCATTGCACATAAATTTCCATTTTATTTTATTAAATTGAAATAATAAAATAAATACACACAATTGTTTTCCATTGGGGTCCATTGTACCCTTTTTGGATTTGTTCAAATGTCTAATAAAAACATAGAAAAATGGGGATATTACATATTCCCCCTCTAAAAACAAAACATCGTCATCGGTGTTGTAAAGACAAAATAAAACAAAATCATTGTTTAAAGAGTGATGGATATTTTTCCATCATATCTTCCTCTCGATCCCAAGTAGCCCCTTCGGGTGCAAAGTGCCTCCACTGCACTTTCACCCTGGCCACGGTTCTGTTCCAGAGCTCAATTTCTTCCCGTGCCAAGATTTGAAGTGGCTCTTGAAGGAATTCACCTTTTGGTTCCACCTGTATCACATTCTAATCAATAACATGACCAGTATCATGCACATATTTTTTTAATAATGAAACATGAAATACATTGTGAACCTTAATGTGACCAGGTAAAGGCAGCTTATATACCATTGGCCCAACCCTTTCCAACACTTGAAAAGGTCCACAGTAACGTGGGGCTAATTTTGCATAGCTTCCAGTGTGCAAAGTACTCTTATTACGCTTAATCCTTAGGTAAACATGATCAATCACACTGAATTCTCTTTGAATTCTCTTTTGATTTGCATAACTTTTTTGCCTATCCTGTGCTGTTTTCATATTTTGCTGAATTTTCTTCACAATTCTTTCCATTTCCTGTAATTCTGGTCCAAGTATTAGTTTATTCTCAGGTTGACTCCAAATTAGAGGGGTATGGCACTTTCTGCCATAAAGTGCTTTAAAAGGGCTCATATTTATTGAAGCTTGGTAGCTATTGTTGTAGGAAAAATTTTCTAACTGTAGAAAGTCCTCCCAGTTTGTTGGTTTGTCAATGACATACATCCTTAACATGCCCTCCAAAATCTAGTTTGTTCTTTCAGTTTGGCCATTATTTTGGGGATGGTAAGCAGTACTAAAATTTAATTTGGTACCCATACCCCCAAACAGACTCCTCCAAAAAGTTGTGGTAAACTTTGCATCTCTGTCTGAAATGATCATATTAGGAATACCATGCAATATTACAATCTCCTTCATGAATACATTTGCTACTTGAGTTGTATCAGAGGTATATTGTACAGGTATAAAGTGAACAAATTTAGTCAAAGTATCCACTACTACCATGATTAAGTCATTTTTATATTTATTCCTTGGTAAACCAGTAATAAAATCCATGGAAACAGACTCCCACTTCCATTCTGGGATGGGTAAAGGATTCAGCAATCTAGCTGGATGCTGATGTTCCACCTTTACTTGTTGACATTCTATACATCGAGCCAAGTAATTTGTCACATCCTTTTTCATACTAGGCCAGAACAAGTTCTTTCTTAAGGCTGAAATTAATTTCTGGTATGTCCAGCATATCATCTTTTATGGTACTCATCCAGAATTTCTTTCTTTAAGGAATCTACATTAGGAATGTATAATCTATCTTTATAAAAAATCAATCCCCTTTGGTTCTGTGTATACCATTTCATCTCTTTTTTCATAATTTTTGCCTCTAGTTTTTCATAGTTTTGGTCTCGTCTCACTACTTCTTGTATGAGTCCTTCTATGTCAAAGTTGGCACTACTTCCAACATTACTCACACTTTGCCAAGAATTTCTACTTAATGCATATGCAATCTTGTTTTCCTTCCCCTTGATATGTTTGATCTTCATTTCAAACTCACTACGGAAGGACAACCACCTAAATTTCCTAGCATTCAAATCAGGTAGTGTGAAAAAATACTTTAAACTGATGTGATCTATCACCAATATAAACTTTTTCTCTAAAATCTAATGTCTCCACATCTTTAAAGCATGTATTACAGGAGCCAGTTCTAAATCATAAACATTATAATTCTATTCATGTTTCTTTAGTTTTCTTGATTCATAGGCTATAACAAAGTTTTCTTTTAGTAGCACTTCTCCTAATCCCTCGCCACAAGCATCTGTGCACACTACAAATTCCTGATCTGGATCAGCAAACTTTAAAATAGGTGATGTTGTAAGTTTCAATTTTAATTGATAAAAGCTATTTTGGAATTTCTTATTCCATTCAAACTTCACTCCTTTTCTATGTAGAGATGTAATAGGGTGTGCTAAGGATGAAAATCTCTCTACAAACCTCCTATAGTATCCTGCAATTCCCATGAAGGATCTCACAGAAGACACATTAGTAGGCACAGGCCACTCTCTTATTGCTTTTATATTTTTTGGGTCTATTGCTAATCCCTTCTCTGAAATTATATGACCTAAGTATTGAATTTCATCTTTGAAAAATTCACATTTGCTAAAATTAGCATACAAATTGTTTTCTCTAAGTGTTTGTAAAACAATTCTAAGGTGTTCCTTATGCTCATCTTTGTTCTTAGAATAAATCAGAATGTCAAAGATATCATCTATCATAGGTAAAGGATATATGTTCTTGATTGTCAGTTTATTAAATTGACGATAGTCTATACACATTCTGAAAGTATTGTCTTTCTTTTTCACAAAAAACACTGGTGCTTCCCATGGGAATACACTTGGTCTAATGTAGCACCTATCCAGCAACTCCTGTAGCTGCATCTTCAACTCCATCAGTTTTGGAGTACTCATTCTCTATGGTGCCTATTGAAGCCCCGAAAATCGGGTCTACAACAAGGGGGATACCCACCCTATCCAGACCTTGGTTAGCAATTCCTTTTCTGTTTGGTATAGTGGGTCCGACTGGGGATAATGGGACCAGTTTCCCAATATGTGTGTGTGTGTTGAGAATGGATATTTCCTTTCTAAAAAGGCTCCTAAGTGAAATGCTTTTTTTCTATTTCTAATCTAATCATATGCAAATTGTATTCTAATTTAAATAGAAATATCTAATTCTAAACCCGGGATGCAATCTTGTTTATGCGATCTAAAATGATTTCGAATAACAACCGATAATAAAGATCATTCAACTGTTATAAGAAAAGAATTCAATAAAGATAAACCACTTCATATAAAAAGTTAGATGAAACAGTTGTGAAAAACATATCGCATAATAAGCTATTCATACACTAAGCATAAATAAATAGCTATCACCGTACAAAAGTGCCAAATGATAGCTTAAGCATTCAAGCATCAATATATAAATAACTGAAAATAAATATCACTTTAACACAGAAGCAGAAATAGTTAAGAGATAAAAGTACCATTTATAACTGGTTCTACTCATGAGCTAGAAACAATAATGACTTATTTCTTCTTAATCCAATATCTACTAAGAGTACAGAAGTGCAACATCAGTAGCAGATATTAAACGTAGATATCAATAAATCTCATTCCATTCATTCATAAAAACCTCCTCTAAGGGTGCAGAAGTGCATGTTCTGAGGACAAGTTTTTGACAAATTTCAAGACCCTTCTCTAAATGCATGAGAAGGGTTTAAATACTACTAACTAAATCTAATTATAGTTTATTACAAAAATTTAGGATTCAGTTTAAATGACCGTCATTTTTCTAGGCAAAAATAAAGTAAAACTAATACTAAATCTAAAACTAAAATTAATAACTAACTATTTATGAATATGATATTTGAATTTGCAAGCATCGAGCATTGATTTGAGAAGAGGAGGCTGGCCGACTTCAGATTTTAATTGTCCCGAAAAAACGGAATCGGCAAGTGTTGGCGCGATCTTCTCAGCAGAATTAATGATGGAATTAAGAGCACTGCATTGACTGTGTGGTTTTACTAGATATGTCCAGTAAGAATCCCAATTTAACTTTGTCAATCCTTGAATTGATTTTGCCTTTTCTTCAGTTTTCTGTTTCCACTCTATTTGCAATTGCCGTGCTTGTGGTAGGTATCCTGGAATGGTTTCTGAAATCAAATTAACTTTGTGCAAATTTTCATTTACACAATCAGTAATGTTGCTTGCTGCTGTAGCTGCTTCCTCTGCTGCTTTTTCTTCCTCTCTGATCTGTGCATCCCAATTATTGAAGAGCATTTCTTTATGATCGTCATTGATTATTGGTGCTCCTGCCCTTTTTCCTTCCTCTGAATTTTGCCAATTTAAATAATTAGTAACTCTTTCATTAGTTAAATCATAATCATGTCGTAATTCTACGACATGATTAGTGATTTTATCACTTTCTTGACAAAAAGAGTTCCATTGTGAAATTTTCTGGCATAATATATCTTGTTGTTGCAGTAGTTGATTATTCAAGGAAATAGACTCTGAGATAAAATCTGTAAGCTTGGGGTCATCTTTATGCATCTCTTGCATAATCTGTATTTGTTTCTCTCTTTCGGCCAAGCTTTTCTGATATCCGATCTGCATTTGTTGAAACTCTTGCTGTAACTTTTCAAATTGTATCTGTGCTTCACTGTTAGCATGGGTTTGTTGCAATTGTTGTTGCAGAACTTGTATTTGATCTTCTTTTTCATTCAACAATAGTCGTACCTCAGATGCTTTGTCGATGGTTGCGAAGGCGTAAGCTCCTGTAATCTGAGATAATTTAGTAATATTTTCAGTTGGATCCGTAGTAGGATCTTTCCATAAAACATCCAATTGTTCTGCATCAGTAGAGAGCACACTTTCTAATTTCCTTTTCTTTCTTTGTTTTCTTACTACTGCTTTATGTTGTGGACTATAGAAAATATCAAGAGGAGGAATTTCCTCTATTTTAAGTACAAGCTCAGAGAAGGGAGTGATGGGTATATGTTCTATTTCTGTGTCATTGCCACTTATTCCTGTGATTAAACCTTTTGTTGTCTGTACATGAGTTTGTATGTTATGTCCTTCAATATTAATTATTTCATTAAATGTTTCCCATTCTTTGTCTAACTGAGTGCTGACTTATGGTTGTTGTACATTGAGAGGGGAAATATTTAACTGTGGAGTGGTTGAAGTCTGTTGTTGTGAAAGCTCTTTTGATTGAGCTGTATCCTTCACTAAGCCTTGAATTTTATCCTGATCATTATCAAACTTCTTAGAACGTTCAGAATTTTCTTTGCCAGACTTTGACTTAGACCTTTCTATATCTGAGCTTCCACTGAGACTGACACTAGGAGTTGGTTCCCTTACGGGTTCCAATCGCAAATTATCCAAAGGGATAGTGGTTAATATTCTTTCTCTGTACATTTTAAATTCTTAAAATTCTTCTGGGGAAAACCGTGTTTGAGCTAAATACAAAATCTCTTTAAATGAACATTTTTCTTGGAACATATCATCAAAAAGATCTTCTTCTCTAGAAAATACTCTTACCTTGACTGCAGTGGTGAAATCCTTAACAACGTCATACGGGTCGAATAGTCTTCTTGGAAACTTGAACAATTGTAAACATGTAATATTGTTTACTTCCTTAAACGCATGACCAACATCAAATAATGAAAATGCTCCGCAGGCTACAGGAAATTTTGGCCAGATGGCTTTCTTTTTATCCTTTAATTATTTTTTCAAACCTCCCTCTCCACAGGTTTGATATGAAATTTCCTAAGCTATGAGTTTATCCGGAACATACAAGGGTAAAACATGAGGAGAAGCAAAGCTTCAAAAAACCCTAACATAGGTAAACAATTCTTCTCCAAACCATCTTGCGACAGGGAGAATGTCTACTTCTG